>LZPO01116973.1:285892-301180 GCA_001675575.1 Neotoma lepida
GAACTCACAGAGATCCGACTACCTCTGCCTCCCAAGTGCTGGGATTAAAGGTGTGCGCCACCACTGTCCGGCAACATCTTTTCTTAGTGGTGCATATACTAACTGCACCCATTTTTAGCAGGTGTTATCTCTGATGCAAAATTATATAAGCAGACCAAAACAGTATTTGTTCTTTTATACAGAAGCCGGTGACAGATTTTTTATTGTTTCTAGCATGACATGATCTTGCTTATTTTTCATTATGTACTGTTAAAGTTTCCTTACCTTGTTTTGGGAATAGAGATATACTGTGGGTTTATCTAACATCTGAATGTGATAAACTTGATATATAAATCAATGTATCCCTTTTAATTTATTAGGAAGAAAGTGCTCGGAAAAGAATCTTGTGTCCTTTAGATCCAAAACAGTAAGTATGGGGTCAAACAAGTGTTTTTGTTGTCGTTTGGGTTGTGTGTATGCGTGTGTGTGTGTGTATGTGTGTGTGTGTGTGTGTGCGTGCGTGTGTGCATGTATGTATAATGTACTAGAAACAGTAACTTCACAAGTCTCATTTAAGATTTTCTCTCAAATTTTCTCTTTAAATTTAGCACAGTATATGAAGACCAACTAGCAAAACATTTAAAAAAATGTAACTCAAGAGAGAAGCCAAAGCCTGTAAGTGTTGGAAATGAGTGGTGTGCGATGTTTAAATACATATACTATGATGTTTATATACATATACTATGTAGTATTATAAAGTGCAGGTCAAATTTGGCAAATGTATTTAAGTTCTCATTTGATAGCTGTACTTTTCTTCCCTCCTTCTTCTCCTGCCTCCTCTTTTCTTCTTTCTTGTTCTTGCGTTTTGTTTGTTTGGGGTTTTGTTTGGTTAGTTTGGAGGCAGGCTTTCACTGTGTAGCCCAGGCTGACCTCATACTTGAGACTCTCCTCCCTTAGCTTCTCAAGTACTTAGATTACTGGTGTGTGCCACCCTGACCAGTCCAGAATTTTGTCGCGTTTTATTTTTGCTTGTTTATTTGCTTTTGAAGTAGGGGACTGTGCTGTATTGCCCAGGCTGGTCTTCAGTCCACCTCAAACATTTCTTATGTTTTACCTTCCAATTGCTAAGGTGATAGGTATATGCCACCACACCCAGCTTGATAGCTGGGTTCAGGGGGTGATGGTGCAGCCAGAGATTTGGAATCTGAGGTAAAAGTTTAGAATTAAAGTTGTAAAGACTAACTGCTGGGCATCTTTGAGATTCAGACTCAGTGTAGAGATAGTGAATTTGAACTAGCACCAGTCCATGGGAGTCTTTCAGTGTTCACCCAAGCCAGGGCTAAAAATCCAGATTTCTGTTTGGTAACAAAATAGAATAGAGTGAGGGTGTAACTATACAGAATGGTAAATATGTTCATTTACTTTGTAATATGAAGCATTTTACGGTGTGTACCCCGAGATATCATGTTTGGTTTTTTCGTTATTGTTTTGGTTTTTTGAGACAGGGTTTCTCTGTGTAGCAGCCCTGGCTGTCCTAGAACTTGCTCTGTAGACCAGGTAGGCCTCTGCCTCCCAAGTGCTGGGATTAAAGGCATGTGCCACCACTGCCCAGCATCATGTTGTAAACCTCAGGTATATAATATAAAATTGGTTTTTTCAAAGAAATTTAGATGTGTATAAGAGACAGTGCCACCACTGCCCAGCATCATGTTGTAAACCTCAGGTATATAATATAAAATTGGTTTTTTCAAAGAAATTTAAAATAAGAATAGAAAAGTTTTAATGATACTCATAAAGTGAAATGTTGAACACATATAGTAATGATTTGGCCATCAGCTATCAACCTGATCAATGAAATTCATGTATATGGATATGTATCTATAAATATCTATAGGTAAAGAAGTTGTCAGGCAAAGTGTGTTCATTTTATTGGGAGTAAATAGCGAAGAGCACACACCATATTTGTCACAAGTTAGCTTGTCGCAGTTTTATGGATGACAGCAGAAATTATTAGACTCCTGGGTCAGAGACAGAAAAAGGCTGAAATGCCTGTAATCAGGGACTCTACCACTAGGCTATAACCACAGTCTGGGAATTTTTATTATTCACCTTATTAAGCAGCAAGGGCTTCTTATTCATGTCAATTATCGTTATCTCTCAAAGCCTATGGACTCAACTCTGGGGCTCTGCTGGGAATCCTGCATATGCAGGGACTTATATTAAAGTTGAGGAACCCCATCTTCAGGAACTAATTTTTCCCCCAGAACTGGGGCAGTGAGCAAACCTGCCTCACTATGTTCCGTAGGTGGACATTTTTCTTTATTGTACTGTATAGTAAGTAAGCCTGCCATGGGATCTAGAAAGAAGTGCCACTTCTGTCTTCTAAAGGTGCTCGGTCTACACCTTTTCTTGAAAGGGTAGTCTGGAGCACAGTGAGACTTGTAGGAAATCCAAAGACTACTCACGACAGAAGTGACTCCCAGGAGCACTTCTGAGTCTTGTTTTGTTTTATTTTGTTTGTTTTTTAGAGGAAAAAATAAATAGGGACTCACTATGTAAACCTGGAGCTTACTATATAGACCAGGCTGGCCTCAGACTCACAGAGATCCATCTGCCTCAGCCTCTTGTCTCCTGAGTGCTGGGATCAGAAGCATGCACACTGTACCCAGTCCTCTTCTCAGTCATTGGCAACAGCTGTCCTTCTGCGTTGTCACAAGTATCCCGGCTGAGATCCACCGTGCTACATGCTGTGAGCTAAAAGTATGTTAGCTGTCAGTGACAGCTCACACCTGGAATCCTGGCATCTGGGAGGCTTAAGCTAGAGGATTACCATGAGTCCAAAACCAGCTTGGAAAACATAATACATTTTAGGCTAGCCTTGGCTACCAATTGAGCTTCAGTGTGAGATCCTCTATCAAAGGAAAAACAGGGTGTTTTAATATTAAGGTAACGTACAAGAAAAACAACGTCCTCTCGTCCAGTGCTTTAGGACTTAGCTCTTTTAGTAAAGAGAGACGTTAGACTGATCCCAGAGGCCTAACTCTGGGGGAACAATGGACCAGACTAACTGTCCACTACCTCAAGAGGCCAATCAAGTTGTGATGAAGTGAGAAAATAATTTTTTTTTAGTATGGTCCTGATGAGAAAAAGCAGGGAGATTGCCGTCCTGTCTTGTGTTCTGTACTGATGATGCTGATTACACAGGGGAAGAGCAACAGGAGCGACAAGAAGCTGACTGACCCTTCCCTCAGGTCTGCTTCTGTGGGTCCGACTGGCTCAGGGAACATCTTATTCCTTGAAGAAGGCAGTACTGTTGGCGGTACTGTTCTGGCTCCAGCCGAGGCCCCGTAAGATAATGTTCCCTTTTGAGACAGCCTCCTTTGTTGCCTTAGAGTAACCTGCCTGCAGGATTTCCTGTTCCTGGGATTTTCAATGTATCTTACTTTATCTTGGTGTCTTCATTCTTGGAGGAGAATAAAAAGGATGAGGTAAAGCAACCTTACATTAGCTAGATAGAGAAGCCTGAAATGATGAACATGTCCCAGTTTAGCAGGGATCTTTCCAGAGTTTAAAGTAGCTCAGGCAGAGAAGGCAGTGGGCAGCAGAGACATCAAGCTTGTATCCTGCTTCTGTTGCCCATCAGACCTCTGATAGACCCAATGAAGAGCTAATGCTTTCAACACAAGCAGCCTTGAAGGTCTGTGAGAAGGTTTTACTTCAAGTAACTTCCTTACCTACAGTTTCAGTAGGCAAGGACAGGGTATGTATTCTGGGAAAACTTTGAGAGGAGAGCAATAACCGCCAAGTTTCCAGGGTGTGTGAAGATATGGGGTCACAAAGAGGAGAGAAGCAGTGGGTGATGGCATGGGGTGAGAACCAGAGACTGCTACACCCTGGATAATGGGAACCTTGGGGTCTGGGTGGTCTTAGCGTTGTTTTGCTTGAGTTTAGCAAGCTCTTTATTAACTTATGAAATTTTGTTTNCCAAATAAAAGTTGTTTTGTGATAAATTAGTCTTGTATAGATAATTTTCACTTATAAAAAGCCAAACTTAACCCAGGTGTGGTGGCACAGACCTTAAATCCCACCACTCTGGAGGCAGAGGCAGAAAGATCTCTGTGAGTTTCCAGCCAGCCTGGTCTACATAGCAAGTTCCAGTCTAGTCAGAGCTACATAGAGAGACCACCTTGACTCAAAAAATAAATAAAAGAAAATAAAAGTCCAATCCACAATACAGCTTACCCCAAGCACTTTTCAAAACCCTTTTAAGAATGCATCAAAGTATAATACTTAGAGATGATTTTCTATTATATTTTTGTCAGTCCCTCAACAAAACATTGTGATAACTGC
Organism: Neotoma lepida; assembly: GCA_001675575.1. NCBI lineage: Eukaryota > Metazoa > Chordata > Mammalia > Rodentia > Cricetidae > Neotoma > Neotoma lepida. The sequence goes on from LZPO01116973.1 coordinate 290,222, forward strand.
AGCTTCACTTCTTCCACTCAGTTAACAGTGTCCCTTGTTAAACTTACTAGTAAAGGTGTCCTTACATGGCCAGGCGTGGTGGAGCACGCCTTTAATCCTAGAGGCAGAGGCAGGTTGGATTTTGAGGCCAGCAGGTTTATAGAGCAAGTTCCAGGAGAGCCAGGGCTACGCAGAGAAGCCATGNTCCTCACACAATCTAGATGCTAGCCTCTGTCATCTTTTTAATAAAAGTCTGTAACTGTTAGGAATATAGTGTCCACAAGAGATGCTTTAAAGCAAGGTTTATAGAAATAATAGTATTTCATGCCTCTGTGTGCATACCATCCAGTAGGGTAGCCACTAGCTACACATGACTACTGGAATTTGAGTTAATTAAAACTAAATAAAATTTAAAATGCAGTTCTCAGCCATAGTAGCCATGGTAGCTAGTGACTACATGTCAGGAAGTCAGTCAGGAAGATAGAACATTCCCATCATCACAGGAAGTTCTAGTAGACAGTGTTGACTTGACCCTCACCTAAAATTTCTGTACTTGCAGGTGGACTAATAAGATCTTATTATGTTAGTCTAAATGTCACAGGATGTTTTTACTTTCCTTATTTAACATCCTTACACCATTAGAATAGCTGTGTTTTGTCTATTTGGGGTCAGGCTGCATCCTCAATGAGCAATATATATATATATATATATATATATTATATATGTATATTATATATTTGTGTGTTTATATATAAATATAAAAATCTTGTTTTTATTTTACTGCCATAAGACAAAATTAGCACAATCCTCAGTCTATCCTATAAACAGGTAAAACCTTTAGTGAACATTACAGCTGAAATTAAAGATTGTAAATGCTTCTTCATACAACTTCCTCACTTGAGGATCCATGAAGGTAGAGATTGGTCTCTTCTGTTGTAAGTCTGGTACCCAGCACACCAGTCACCGTGATATTAGTGCAGTAACATTAGGGGATTGAGTAACCGTGAGACAAGGATGACGGTGTGGGACGATGAAGGAAGAAGCAGTTCTGCAGCTTAATTGTTGTGAGCTTCATGTTAATAATATGTTATGATTTTGTTTTTGTCAAGGATTTCTTTATTCAAGATATAAATGCAGGATTAAAGGAAGAAATGGAAATTCCTGAGCAGTTAGTAAGTTTATTATTTAATACCTAACTCCAAGTGGTATTTATAAGCTCTCTCCTTGTCCATTGACCATTCCCCTCTTTCGTTTGGGAAGATCTGTTGTTTTGACGTTAGGGTGTATTTTCCTATAGAACCATGGTTGTTGATGATTTTAGTTCCCAGGCCAGCTTATGTCCCATAGCAAACTGCAATGTGGTTCTGTTACGATCTAACTGAGCCCAGACTTCCTGACCCTATGGGAACTGAGGGGAGTTAAAGTACCATGGCAGAGACTGAGTGGTGCCATCACAGTTGGGCAGTTCCGATAGCAGCCTAGGAACAAAGTCTTATCAGGAAGAAGACTTTAAACTGCCATGAGGTGTTGGCGGATTTTTCTTTGGGCCGCCAGCTCACTAAAAATGACACAGAGACTTATTAATTATAAAAGCTTGGCCTTAGCTTAGGCTTATTCCTAACAAGTTCTTATAACTTAACCCATTTTTTTGAAGATTTATTTATTATGTATACAGTGTTCTGCCTGCATGTATACCTGCAGGCCAGAAGAGGGCACCAGATCTCATTATAGATGGTTATGAGCCAACATGTGAGTGCTGGGAATTGAACTCAGGTTCTCTGGAAGAGCAGCCAGTGAGTGCTCTTAACTTCTGAGCTACCTCTCCAGCCCAACCCATATTTTTAATCTACATTCTTCCACGTGCTCATTACCTCATATCTATTTTGCCCATCCTCCTTCTTCTCCATCTGGATGGTGGCTCCTCCTTTCTTCTTCCCAGAGCTCTCTGTCCCCAGAAGTCCCCCTAACCTCTTCTTGCCTAACTTATGGCCGTTCAGCTCTTCATTAAACCAATCACAGTGACACATCTTCACACAGTATAAAGGCACATTCCACAACAATGGGGTCTGTCCAGTGTTAGGTTTCTACCCCTTCTCTGTTGTGGAACTTTAAGGCATGTTTTGGCTACATTGTTCAGTTTTATTTTTGTATACAGGTTCCATTTTCTTCTCTATCTGAAGAGCAGTTGGAAAACTTCATTAAGAAATTGAGAAAAGCAAGTGAAGGTAAGTCTTTCTAAAGTTCAGTTATTTGAGAAGCTCTAGGTGCTTCTCAACAGATACCTTCTGTTCTGTTGTTCAGAGTCCCATAGTTCATGTTTGGCTGCTTAAGCTATCATGTTTCTTTTTGGCACAGGCTTGAATTCTACACTTGAAGATCACATTATGTCCCATCCAGCATTACATGATGCCCTTAATGATCCTAAAAATGGTGACTGTGCAGTCAAGCACCTGAAACAGCAGGTATGCTTAGACCACAATAACTCTCAACTTTTGTTCATATGTTTAATGCTAACATTCTGGGCTGATGAGATAGCTCACCAGATAAAGGCACTTCTGATGACCTGAGTTCAGTCTTCTGAACCTACCTGGTGACAGGAGAGAATCAATTCTTGCAAACTGTCCTCTGACTTCTACATTATACACATGTGTGTATGCTCACAATAAATAAAAGTAATTTTTTTAAAAGCTAACATTATAGCTAGGCGTGGTGGCACATGCCTTTAATCCTAGCACACAGGAGACAGAGATAGGCAGATCTGAGTTCAAGGCCTGCCTGGTCTACAGAGTGAGTTCTAGGATAGCCAGGGCTAACACAGAAACCTTGTCTTGAAAAAAACCAATTAAACAAATATATAATAACCTTCTGTTCTGAGTATAATTACTTAGTTTTTTTTAAAGTGACCAAAATACTTTCATTCAAAATTATATGTGAACATAAAGGAAAAATTTCAGCATGGATATGTATCATGAATATAGATACTATTTTAAAGCAAAAAGAAAAAAATGTCTTAACCATTCAGACATTATCAGTGAAAACATTCTGCCCTGTGTAGAGATTACCTTGCTGTTTTCAAATTTGAGTCGAATCCCTTTGCTCTAGTTTATAAAATAATCCTATGGAGTTTGCAGGCTTCTATTTTAGGTAACATTGAAAAATTAAAGTTACTTGGTCCAAGAAGATGCTTTGTTGAGTTTGGAGCAGGAAAGGGGAAGTTATCTCACTGGGTTGATATTGCCTTAAAAGATGCTGAGAACGTTCACTTCATCCTGGTAGAGAAAGGGACCACAAGATTCAAGGTAAGTGAAGCCACTGTAGGAGCTTAATTACCAAACATATTTTTCTCCTGTAGGAAAAAAAAAATGATAGGAACCTATCTCTTAAAATGAATTTCCTTTTTTATATATTTGATTGTAATTTTTACTATTATTGTTTGTTTGGTTCTAATTATACTGGTTAAACTGAAGATAAAGTTTTGAATTTAAATATTGATAATCCATGATCTGAGTTCTTAAAATTGTTTGCAGAGACAAGAAAATCTGAACAGAAGCAGGCTTCAGCTAGGAATTAAGCCACGTCCTAACATTAAATACTTCCTTCATTAAATACTTCTTAAGCATAATTTTGGACACCATGATAGGCACTTTGTATATGCAGATAGATGCTGATAAGGCAGCTGTGCTCTTACATGTGTTTAGAAAGAGAGCTAGGTGAATACGTAAGGAAAGTGTTAAAGAAAGGGGAAGTTCTGCAGAGTATGTATGTGTTCAAAGGAAGGCCTGATAGGCTTTATTACAGAGAGGCAGTGGAGAATGACCATGCAGAAAAGGTGGTGCTTGTGATCATATTGAAAAATGAATTAGCATTTTCTAGATGGTGTGAGAAGCGTTCTGGGAAATAAGAACAGTGTGACCACATGCCTGGAATAACAAAGGGAGCATTTCTGTATGATGGAAATACAATGCATGAGGTAGAATGTGGCAGTATGAACCAGGAAAGTAAGCTGGTCTAGAAAGTGTTTTGTTTTGTCCTGTTCTGTGTTAGAGATAGAGTGGAAGACTTGGTTTTTGCTTCAAAGAGGCTTCCATGCAGCATTTTAGCTCTCTATCTAAGTATGTTATACCACTGAGCAGTACTCAGTGCTACAGGAACATGAAGGGAGAGAACTAACCTCAGTCTTCGGAGTCATCATGGAGGAAGTTTTTAAAAATGATTTTAAAACTTTCCATGGAGCTAGAGATCATGGCTCAGTGGTTTAGCGTGTTTATTGTACTTCCAGAAGATCTGAGTTTGGTTCACAGCACCAATATCAGACTGCTCACAACTTGCTATAATTCCAGCTCTAGAAGATCCAACACCATCTCTGACCTCCTCAGGCACTACACACAGATGGCACATGCACACACACATGTAAAAATGTATTTTAGCTGCTATCCTAACAACACTGTAAAACTATTTCAGAAGAGTTTTAGACTGAAAATAGGAAGATTGAGAGTATGGAAATTTTTATTCAATAATACAAGCAAGAAATGTACTAGAGAATAAAGGCCATTCAGTAGACTATAGAGGAAAGAAAGAATGAGAAATGTAAAATGTTGGAAGTCATAAGACTTGCTGATTTATTATTCATTGTTTTTGAGAGAGCAGTAATCTGGAATGGTTTCTGGCTTAACTGGACACGGTATTCTTGAGGAGGAAAAACATGAGTTCACTTCTTGTCTGTTGATTCCTGTCCGCATGTTTCTGAGAGATTGGGGCTGTAGCTTAGTGGGAGATAGTTTCCTTAGCATTCATAAGACCCTGAGTTCGAATGCCAGAACCATAAAAATTTTGTTGTTGTTTTTGTTTTTTTAAGACAGAGTTTCTTTGTATAGCTTTGGCTGTCCTGGAACTAGCTCTGTAGACCAGGCTGACCTCGAACTCAGAGATCCATCTGTCTGTCTCCTGAGTGCTGGGCACCACCACTGCCTGACTGAAAACCAAAAAGTTTAAGAGGGGGGCTGAGGCTGTAGCTCAGTGGTCAGTTGCTGCCATGGTGTGTATAAGGTCTGGCTTCAATCCCTAGCACAGTCAAAAGAAAAAAAAAGTGAGATGGTGGAGGGAGGAGGTAATATATCTGATGATTTTTAGAGAGATCTAGACCGATAGTCACAGGAATGTGGGTATAATGGTTAAAATGGTTGTGTTTAAAGACAGTAAGACGAGTGAGCCACAGTAGAACTAGGATGGTAAAGTCAGAAATGCTGACAATTAGCCATAGTCACTTAACATCTGTGAACCTTGATTCCTTTGTGAAACCGCTGGTAATTGTTAGGGTTAAGAGAAATAAGCACTCGGGAGGCAGAGGCAAGTGGATCTCTGTGAGTTCAAGGCCACTCTGGTCTACAGAGTGAGTTCCAGGACAGCCAGAGCAACACAGAAAAACCCTGTCTGGAAAAAGAGAAAGAGAGAGAGAGAAATAATATATATATGTAATAATAATAACCGATAGAATTTCTAGCCTTATAAAATGAATGTTATTTTTGAGTTTTCATCCAAAAATTTAAACCTTTAAGTTGTTGTTTATTCTTTTTAACTGTAAAAATTAGGTAATTTACTCTGAAATTTGAAAACAAATAGAGACATTTTCATAAAGCTTTTTTTAACATTAAGAGTGCTGATTCAGTGATGTTCTGTTTATGCAGGTAGATGGCAAACACAGAAAAAAGAACTCAGTGTTTGAAAGACTTCAAATCGATATTCAACACTTGTGTCTGAGTAAGTCGCAGAACTTTCCTCTGCTCTATCACCAGTCAGACCTTCAGACTCTGTTCTCACAGACCTGTGCTTCAGGAAGANCAAGCAACACTAGTGCTTTCTTAATACAAGTATATGGAACTAAGTAAACACAAAGAGTTAGGATTGAAACCTTAAAAGTTGGTTTATTGCCGGGTGGTGGTGGCAGTGGCAGCGACACAGATCTTTAATCTCAGCACTCAGGAGGCAGAAGCAAGTAGATCTATGTGAGTTCAAGGCCAGCCTGGTCTACAGAGTGAGTTTCTGGACAGCCAGGAGCTGTTACATAGAGAAACCCTGTATNGAAAAAGAAAAACTATTTTGTTATATCAACTATAAGTGTAGTATGATATGCAGGAAGTTCAAAACTTTTGATAAGTCCTTATATATTGCTTCCTTGTACTTTTAAAACTTAGTTTTGAGTAAGGCAGGTATAATGGTGCACTCCTTTAATCCCAGCACTCAAGAAGCAGAGGCAGGCAGATCTCTGTAATATCCAGGCCAGCCACAGCTGCACAGTGAGACCTTGTCTTAAAAAAATTAACTTGGAGTGTTCAAACTCTGTAGCATTTAGGCATCTGGCCTGCCCTGCCCTTAGGGTCCTGACAGAATATCTCCTCAGCTGCAGCCACTAATAGCACCTCCTGTGCCCTTTCCTTATAAAGGCCCTTTCCTTATAAAAGGCAGGCCTTGTACACCTCCTGTCTCTTTTTCTCTGCCCCCTTCTCTCCCCTCCCCTCAATGAACCTCCCATGTGGGCCCTGTTGTATGGTGTGACTCCTTCCTGCCACTTTTAAAATATAACAGAACTAGCCTTCAGACTATAGTTAATGTGACTGTCAAAATCATTACAAGAAATGAGAAAATTCTCTGTGTAGCTAGGATATAGAAGATAGGTCCTCAGAATTGTGTCACAAAGAAAGTAATTTATTGCTATGGAATTAACATTCCATACAGACACACACACACACATGCACACAAATGCATACATGCACACATGAACACAAATGCATACACATGCTCATGCCCCTCGGTCATTCTCTTTAGTGCCTCTTTACTTTTTCTAACATTTTTCTTTTTTTTTTTCTTTTTTTTTTCTCTTTTTTGTATTTTGAGACAGGGTCTTCTTATGTAGACCAGGCTGGCCTCAGACTCACAGAGATCTGCCTGCCTCTGCCTCCTGAGTGATGGGATTAAAGGTGTGTGCCACCACACCTGGCTCTTTCATATTTAAAAAGAAAATAATGCAAACATTTACAAATATCTTTCATCCACTAATTTTATTCTAGGCTTGAGAAGCAACCAAGCATTTGTTTAATATAAATCATAGTATTTTCTTCTGCTTAACTAAAACCAGGTATGGTATGCACTCCTGTATTTCCAATACTTGGGAGGCTGAGGCAGGAGGATGACCCAGACTACATAATGAATTCCAGGCCAACCAGCACTACATAATGAGACAGGGAAAATTCGTTTGTTTAGCTGAATATTTTTCTATATCATGTGCTAAACACAGACACATTCTTAGGATGTATATTAGATTCTGTGAGAATTGTTTGTATTCACATCCTTCATCCCTAAAATTCAAAGATTCTAAAATCCCTCCTTTTGGAAGGATACATTAATNCTCGGTATCATAAGCAAACTAACNTAGTTCTTATTCTTTTTATCTCAGACAGGATTCCTGTGCTCAGAGAAGGAAGACTGCCTGTGGTAGGAATTGGGAAGCATCTGTGTGGGGTCGCAACAGGTGAGCNGGACACACGGTCACCTCTAAACTAACACACTACGCTGTAGCCTAGATGGTCCAACCACCTTGGGGNGCCACTTAGGCCTCTCATTTAACCCATGGAAAAGCTTTCCAAAGTAAACCAGTTTCAACCTGGGGTGGGAGGGAAGCACACATCTTTGACTCTTCTATCTAGTGCATGCTTCTCAAAAACCTAACCCTGCAGTGGCTGCTTCCCACGTTCCATATGCTCTCCCTTTGTGCACTCAGTCCGAATCCCCTTCACTCTGCTACTGTTGCCTTCTCTTCCTGAGATTCAATGTCCTTCTCTCTTAGTGCTTCCCCTCACCAGTGCCATGCCTTCCGTCCAGCCCATCGTTTTCTACTCCCCNTGCTTGAAGTATTAATANTTAGACCCTTCTGTGACATGCTGTGTCCTTCCCCTTCCTGAAACTCTTGGTCAGTCTGTGTCTAGGTTTACTGTTGACCAACATGAACCACATCTATTTTCTCAATGCTCTATAGCTCCAGCCATTTGAAAGAACTGGCCCAGTTTCTGCTCATCCTTGAGCTCAGCTTTCTCCATAGCTCTGGAGCTTCCTTATTGTCATCAAGATATACTCTGCATAGCTTTTCCTTTTTTTCTAATTATTTGTTTATGTATCTAATTACACTGCTGTGCTGGGGATTCTTTTCAAGAGCAGTGCATATGCCAATACAATGCTTGCTATAGAAGAGGGACTTGGGGAATATTTGAATGAATGGTCTTTTGGCCACCAGCTTGCTGCCTCCTTGTTCCTTCTAAGAAGAAGGTCCTTAAGGTCACTATGAAAGAGCTTGAGACTGCTAATGTTCTCTTTGTTTCTGAAGTAACTTAATCCTTTTATAATTTTCTGATTATAATTCTTAAAATTATGTTTATGTCAAATGTAAGTAAAACAGCAAATATATTTTGAAGTGGCATGCTTGTACTCCCAGATACTCAGGAAGCTGAGGCAGGAGGTTCACTTGATCTAAATGATCACTTGAGTCTGTCCACAATCTGAGCAACATAGTGAGACCCATTCTTTTATATGAGAGAGAGAAAGACAGAGACAGAGAGACACAGACAATGAAATTATCAAACTCGATGGGCTGTGGTGGCTCACGCCTTTAATCCCAACCCTCAGGAGGCAGAGGCAGGAGGATCTCTGAGTTTGAAGCCAGCCTGGTCAACAGCGAGTTCCAGGACAGCCAGGACTATTACATAGAGAAACCTTGTCTTGAAAAAGAAAAAAGAAAAAAAGAAAAGAAATTACCAAATTAGCTATCATTTTATCCAAATAAAAGTTACCAATAATGTTTTTGGTATGATTAAAATTTACACATAATTTACACATAAATTATGTCCATTTTTATATCATAGGGCAACAAATTTTAGAATAGCATTTGTTTTTAGTTAATTAGAGTATGATAAGACAATCTAATCAGATAAAATATAAATTTTACAGCATACATTTGTGATGTTTCCCATATTGCCAGCTATCAGTGTGGCAATTTGGGGGGGGGGCTTATTTTGTTTTTTAAAAATTTATTTTATGTTTAATATTTGTCTGCATGTATGGAAGTGTAATGCATGCATGCCCTGTGCCCACAGAGGTCAGAAGAAGGTGCTGGATCCCCTGAAACTAGAGTTATGGACAATTTTAAGCCACCCTGAATGTGCTGGGAACTGAACCTAGCTGCTCTGTGAGAGCAGCAAGTGCTTTAAACCACTGAGCCATCTCTTCAGCCCCTAGCATGGCAGTTTTATTCATTACATCCTCAGTGTTTCGTACATGCATGGCATTTAGCAAATATTTGCAGAACAAATGCCTATGTACAGGAAAGCTATTGGCCTGCTCTCCATATTGGAATCTCCTTTTCTCATCATTCAATTCCTAATTATTTGTTGTGACCAGCCTACATATCAAGACTAGCATCTTAGCCAGGTGTGCTGATACAGACCTGTAGCCGAAACACCAGGAGCTAGAAGCAGAGAATCAGGAGTGTGAGACCAACATCACCTATACAGGACCTATCTCAAAACAAAACAGACACAGAAACAAAAAAACTACCCTCTCGAACCTGGGTCAGTATTCTAAGTGAAAGCACCTTCCTTTGTTTCTTTCTTTGGAGTTTGTTAAGCTCATAACTTTAGCTGGGATGGGAGAAATGAAAGACAGTGCAAATAGTTGGACAGAATATTTTCAAATCATAGGGCTTAAACTTGCTTTAATTTTATTAAGAAGTAGCTTTATGAAAAATAAATCACTAGAAAAATTAAGATATGGCAAATTTGAGAAAAAATTATATGATAGAATTGTTATAATATATAGCTAAGTAGATTTTTGCTGGTTTGTGTTATTGTGTTTTGTTTTCTTTTTAACCATACTGCTTAAGAAATCTGAAGAATGCTTTTAAAGATGATGTGGTTTGGGGACCACATAATTGTGTTTACAGATCTTGCATTACGATGTTTGGTTGAAACCTATGCTGCCAGTTTTGAGGAAAGGAATGAAGAGCCTTTAGCCAAACGAGTAAAGAATGATAAAACAGAAAAAGAAAGTAACACTTTGTCCAAGGAAGGAAATGAAAAAAATATCCCGGAGACGTGGACCCCTGTGGCTGGCATTGTCATTGCACTCTGTTGTCACCATAGGTGTGATTGGAGACATTATGTGGGCAAAGAGTATTTCAAGGCTCTAGGCCTTGGGCCAGTGGAGTTCTACTATTTCCAGAGAATGAGTAGTTGGGCAACATGTGGAATGAGAAGGACATCTTTGGAAGCCTCAGATATTACTGCAAAGAGAAAAGATGATCAGAATGATGACAATGAAGAGCATGATGATGGAGGAGACAGACTCCCAGATGGCAGCACTGATAGTGTGCCTGGGTGAGTGAGGACTTGTATAATGCACCACACTGAAGGAGAAATAGTTTATTACCATAAAGTAGTCCCCATTGGCCCCTGTGGAACATTTCAGGACCTCCCATAGATGCCTAGAACCTTAGAGAAAACAGAACTCTGCGTGTTAGCATTGCAGTTATCTCCGCTGTCAATGTTACAACCAAGATGGCTTCACAGTGACTAGTGAGTGAGTAACGCGCAGTGTGGCTGTTGTAGAGATGATCATGTGCTAGGCAAAGGCTCATTCCCCAGGTAGGAAGGAGTGGGGGAAGGATGGCGTTGCTGATAGTTCATTTTGAGAATTTTCCTTTTAATATTTTCAGACTGTGCTAGACCTTGGGCAAGAGAAACTAGAGAAAATGAAATTGAGTCATTGCTTCTTAGTCCTTTGTCTAATATCAAGCATAGAAAGTAAAACTGACTAAGAGGAAGGATTCTTTTTTCAGATGAGTGTTATCAACAATTTACTCCAGAAAATACAGTTTACAATCTAATTTTGGAGTAGGCTAAAACATGTTTTATTTATTTATTTTTTTCTTTTTTTTTT
>LZPO01116973.1:352095-364032 GCA_001675575.1 Neotoma lepida
TCTGATGAAGGGACAGTGTAAATGTGATACATATACACTATGGAATACTATAAATGGAAATAAATGTCCTTTCTCTGATGAAGGGACAGTGTAAACATGATACATATACACTATGGAATACTATTCAGCCGTAAAGAAAAGGAGATCATGGACTTTGCAGGTAAATGGATGGAACTAGAAAATACTGACTAAGGTAGACCAGACACAGAAAGACAAACATCCTATGCTCTCTTTGATCAGAAGCTCCAATTCCCAAGTCTTCAGATATGAGGACATATTGTGGAGGGACCATTGCTGAGGTGGGAAAGAAAGTTGGGGAGCAAAAAAATCAGGGAGAGAGGGAAGAGCAGAATACAAGTGATCTCATAAGGAAAATTGGGAAAATTGGGGACATTAATTAGGGAGGTGGGAGGGAGATAAATAAAAAAGAAAGAGAAANGTAAAGTGAAAATAAGGGTGTCTGAAAAGGCCACAAGGAATTATATACTATTAACTACCTACCTTCAAACAAACCAACCTATAATACACACAAGTCTGTGTATAAATAGTTTAAATGACATTTTCCCATTTGGGCTGACAATGTTCCCTCCAAGAGCCAAAGACTATCTAACAAAAGCCCAACACCCAGCATGAGAATCCTTCTTTTGAGCTGCTGGTCACAGTTGTCCAAGAGACTCCCTGACTGTTACAGATTATTGCTATTGCCCTTGCTTGCCCCCAGAGGTGGAAGGTACGTCCCTATTGCTGATGACATCATGCACTTCACACAGGACCCAGAGGCCCCTGAGCTGGAACTGACTTGAATGCCCTCTCCCTGAGGACTAGCTTTCATGGTTCCAGAAAGTCATGTAAACTTCCAAAGGAGGAAGGTAACCAAAGTCCTACCGAGTTATGACACCTATGAACTGTAACAAGGACTAGCATGGCATAATAACCCCAAGTGTGCAGTAGTGGCATACCTGCCTTAGCAGTAACCAACAGCTCTCTAATCAGACTAAAGGCTCACTCAACATAGGGGAATCACAGCTTATACTGGAAACCTAGACAAGTACCCAGAGTAGTAAAGTTATAGATCTTGGAGGAGAACCTACAACCACCACTTTACTAAATCAGCACAATCCCTAGCTACATTCTAAACATTTGCCTTTATATGCACAGGTAAGTGTAATCCTCACCCCCTATCAAGAAAACTTCTCAGAGACCATTATAGAAAACCACAACCAATCAAAATGAAGAATTGTGGAGCCCAGTCCCAATGGGTACATCTACAAAACACTCCCAAACCTAAGCCTCCCCCTTGTGGAAAAGAGGGCGAGAAGGTTGTAAGAGGCAAAGGATCAGGGAATTTGCTATAAGAGTGTNTCTCCTTTGCAAATCACATTCATTCTCACAGCTAGCTGCGTTCTTCATCATTGGTATGTAAAATAAACAGAAAATCTTTTTAATAAAAAAAATTATGCTCAAAAAAAAAAAAAGAGTGTGTCTCCTCAACCCCACACAAAGAACTACAGGAAATTAAGGAATGCTGAGAGAAGGAGAAATAGTCTTCCCCAGGGGGAGCACATCAGTTGGTTATCCATTACCAAATGATCAGCCCTGAAAGCATACATTCAAATAACATTTTACAGACTGAGCAGGCTATATTTATNTATTTATAAATAAATATATGTATGTATGTATGAATATCCATATGCATATGTATGTGTGTATGTAACACAATTAATGAAAAAAGAAGCCATGAATTTGAAAGAGAGCAAGGAGGGGTAGATGGTAGAGTTTCGAGGGAGGCAAGGGAAGGGGGAAATGATATAATTATATTATAATCTCAAAACTATAAAAAATAATTTAGAAATTAAATAGTGGCTCGAAAAATTGATGTACACATGCAAGAAGTTAAATTGATTCCAAAGACAAACTTAAGGACAGCAACAGCCACACATATCCAAATAAAATGAATAAAGAATCTTGAAGGCAGGGTAACGACCACTCATCTTTATAGGGAAGGCTCCTGAGATTAACAGATGCTTTCTAATCAGAAAACAAGAATTCTAGAAGGCATATAGATGACATATTCAATGAGTGAGTGAAAAGAAAAGACTATCCTTAAATACTACATTAGGGGCCTGGAGATTTGGCTCAGTGGTTAAGAGCATATGCTGCATATGCTGGGTCCAGGTTTGGTTCCCAGAACCCACATGGTAGCTGACAACAGGTAATTATAGTTCCAGGGGATCAGATACCATCTTCTGATATCTGTGGGTACCAGGGATGTCGTACACATACATACATGCAGGCAAAACACTCATATACATTAAATTAAATAAATATAAAAGTTTTTTAATATTATATTTATCTTGAGCAGGTGTAGCAATCTCAGCACTCAAGAGGCATAAGCATGCAGATCTCTCTGGGCTCCAGTCCACTTAGGGCTGGATAGGGAGACCCTGTCTAAAAAATAAAATATCTTACTTCTAGCAGAACTATTTTTAGAAAATTAAGGAGGAGTTGGTGAGATGGCTCAGTGGTTAAGAGGACCCAAGTTTGGTTCCCAGCGCCTATATCAGGTGGTTAATAACCACCCATAACTCCAGCTCCAGGGATCTCTGATGACTCTCACTGTGAGGGCACCTGCACTCTTGTGCATATACACACACACACACACATTTAAAAATAATAGAAATAAATCTTTTGTAAAAATTAGTATCTTCTAGAACTATAAAACTGATAAAACTAGTGACTAACACATTCACCCTTCAAGAAATGTTAAGAATCCTTCTGGCTGAAATGAAAAACATTGAACAGTAATTCAAATTCACATCAAGAAATAAATAATAATAAAGGTAGTGACAGGCAGGTTAAAAGGGGAATTCAAACAGTACACTAGAAATATCTAATTGACCCAAATGAAAGTAGTGATGGGAAAAAAAATACATAAACACAAACACATAAAACATCAACAAAATGGCAGACAAAAATCTTACCTTATCAGTAACTACACAAAAATATAAACACGACAAGAAAAAAGCAAGCATTAGTAGAATGGATTTGTTTAAGTGATTCAACTGTATGGATCTCTCTCTCTCTCTCTCTCTCTGTCTCTCTCTCTCTGTCTCTCTCTCTCTCTCTCTCCAGGGTCCCACTATGTAGCTGAGGCTGGCCTCAAACTCAGAGTCATCCTCCTGCCTCAGCCTCCCAATTGCTGTGATTATTAGTGTAGGGCACACTATTGTACAGATAAAATCCTATTTTAAGCATTTTTCCAAGTACAACATAGTGCATATACTTTTTCTTGAGTCATTTTTACATATAAGTTAGATAACAAATACTAGTCAAGAAAGCTCTTCATAATTCTTCAAGAACTCATGGGAAACATGTGACATGTTTGTCATTTAAGAAAGTTTGAGAGCCAGGCATGGTAGGCACACTGATGATCCCATCACTCAAGAGACAGAGGCAGGAGGATCACAAGTTCAATGCCTGCCTAGGCTACATATTGAGACACCCTCATCTCAAAAATAAAATGAAAAACTAAACTATTAAATTTGGAATGAGGGGGATAGATTCTCTGCACTGTGTAGTGCAGGCTTACCTCAAACTTGAGATCCTCCAGCCTCACCCTCCAGAGTAGCTGAGAAAACCAGGCCTGGCCTTAAGATTCTCATTAGGAAAAAAATAACTTCCTCTTCTAAGAGCCTTAACCCCTTTACTATGCACGTGGATCTACAAAATTAATAAGATAGAAATTAAGAAGTTAAAATTTTTTTAGTCTAGAAGAAAACTTGGTCTTGAAGTAAAGCATCAATAAATCAAATGTACACAGTCCTTTGGAGAGGTAAGACATTTTCTACGTATTACATTTTAATTGTGTTAACAGCCACTGTGAGTTGGAAGAGCCATGACTGTTCCTTGATTCTACACCACAAGACACAGTGGCTCAGCAGAGAACAAACAGGTGCATCACGAGTTTCAAAGCCAGGCTCTTCTGAGTCCATGGCTCGCCTCACAATCACACAGTGCCAGGAAGACAACTGTTACTAAAATCTTCTGCTTACAAAGCAAAGAATGCTAAGTAGAGCAAATGGCATTCACTGGCCTTAGTCCAGCTCTTTAAAGAATATCTGAGCCAAGCACAGAAGAACATAACCAATATCCCAGCACTGAGGGCACAGGAGGCTGAGGCAGAAGGATGGCAGGTTTGAGGCTAGCTTCAGTTAGAGATCAAAACTCTATCTTGAGGGGAAAAAAATAAAGAACTATGGTGGGGGGGAAATCTCTTAAATCATCATAACTGCTACTTCTAAAAACCTTTAAAACTTAGTTCAGTGCCAAGAGGTATTTTTTCCCCAAAAGATGAAAGACACAAAAGGATGGAGGATGTCAAAGGCAGTAGAAGATTTCTTCCTTTTGTTCCAAGCATCTATGTATGTATGTATCTATTTATTTATATTATGTAATGTTAAAGTTTTTGTTATAATTGGGGAGGACATGTATAAGTATGAGGCATGCAAGTATGAGACAGAGGCACAGGATCCCCCCAGAGATGAAGTTATAGGCAATTGTGAGCTGCCGAATGCAGAACCCAGGAATTGAGCTCAGGACCTCTGGAAGAGCAGTTCATGCTCTTAACCACTGAGTCATCTCTCCAGTCCTAATTTTTTAAGTTTTCAGGAGGATTTTTTGATTTGTGCCTTTCAGGTAAAGTGCCTTGTAACCCTGAGGCAAGGTATATCAGCTAACACGAACCACACCTTCTTACTGAAAACCATTTTCAGTATGGTAGAGCATTAGAAGACAGTATTGCTTTTAAGATATTAGCAAGGAAATTGGGAGTTCATACATTAGATCCTTCCAGAATCATGGTGGGCTGGGTATAACTCAGAGGTGGTGTGCCTAGTTTGCAGGCTCACTGCACTAGATTTGACTTTTGCCCTGCCCTGGTTTTGTATCAACCATCTCTTAGAAAGCAATCTCTGTTTTAGCTGAAACAAAGAATAGATAGTTAAAGGATTTTTTAAAAGAGAAAGAAACAGAAGAGATGGTTCAGTCATCAAGGGCTCTGAGTTCAATTCCTGACACCCACATGGTGGCTCACAATCATCTGTAACTCCAGTTCCAGAGGATTCTATGCCCATTCTTCTGGCCTTTGGGGGCATCAAGCACACACATGATGCACAGATGTACGTGCAGGCCAAACACTCATACCCACAAGATAAAACAAAGTAACAATCATTAATAAATCATATCAAAGAAAGAGACTTGAGGAATAACTTCTGCTACCAGCATATCACAAAGAAGTTTCCCAATTTGAGTCTTACATTTTGCATATTCAATTAATTTTACATTGACTTAAAATTACTTTGAGACTAACTTACCATTCTTTAATAGTTACTTCTCGAATCCCTTCTCCAATGTCAGAGAGTTTGAACTGAACAACCTGTCCCTGTAGCACTTCAAAAATAAATAGGAAATGATCTCATTAAATATGTATTATCAATAGCTACTTTTATTTCTAAAATTAGAATATGTTCTCAAGTAGAGGCAGAAATTGTTCCATCCTATAGACAACCAAACCAAACCAAACCAAACAAAAAAACAAAAAACAAAACCCCAAAAAACTAAAAAAACAAACAAAACAAAACCCCCGCATTTTATATGTTTAAAGAGCATAACCACTAAAGCATTACATAAGTTACTCCAAGACACAGATCCATTGCTACAGAATTATGTTCTCCAACTTCCCAAATAATGCTCTTTGGTAGGGTGACAATGTCTGTCCTAAGAAGTTCCCGGCAGTCTGAAACAACACTGATATACAAAAAGAGGCCTGCTTTCTTTTTTTTTTTTTTTTTTAATTAAAACATTTGATATACAACTGCAGGAGAGATAATATACAGATAGTTTGAACAGAAACAAATTCTTATCCTAATAGTGAAATGTTTCACTAAAGCTTACCCAGTGACTGGGCAAAATCCAAACTTATTTTATGCTACAGTCATCCTAGGGTCCTTCCTGCTAGGTAGCCTCCCTGGATCTGTGGGTTGCAGAGTGATTGTCCTTTGGTTTATAACTAGTATAAACCAAATAGAGACAGGGCCTTACTGTGCAGCCCTAGCTGTCCTGGAACTCGCTCTGTAGACCAGGCTGGCCTAGAACTCACAGAGATCCGCCTGCTGGGATTAAAGCCATGCACCACCATGCTTAAACATTTCAAATACGTCCAAACTATGTTCTGTNAAATTATCCCTAAGACTTTTCTTTCCTCTCTCCATTAAGCAGAGTAAAAGAAACTAAAAAGATTCAGGTGAGTGAGCAGAGACAGTGGGTACTTAAACATACATCTTATCTTGCTTAATGTGCCCTATGTCAAGACCTCTGTTCCATCTACTGATACATCCCCAGGGCAGTGCCTTGCACACAGGTGATCACACCTCCTGAATGAAGGCTCACAGCAGGGGCATTGAATTAAATACTATTGTTGCTCTCATTTTCCAGATGATCAAACAGAGAGGACCAACTTTCTCATTGTTACACAGCTAACAATGAATAAACAGGTGGTGGTGCACACCTTTAATCCCAGCACTCAGGAGGCAGAGGCAGCAGATCTCTATGAGTTTGAGGCCAGCCTGGTCTACAGAGTGAGTTCAAGGATAGCCAGGGCTACACAGAGAAACCCTGTCTCAAAATAAACAAACAAATACCACACAGCAGCCCACATAACTTGCAACTGATAAGCAGAGAGACCTAAAGTTCATGAGAAGTGTTCAGAGGACAAAGCAGGAAGTTGCTGTTCCTCCTGCAGTGGTCTCTACTTCCTCTGGGAAGTAACACGAGATCAGGGTTAGAAAATGGAAGTCTTGGCTTGAGCAGAGTGAGAGTAGTGAAAGAACGCTTGCCTCCATGTGTAAAGCCCTAGGTTTATCTCCAGCACCGTGAGCACACACACACATACACACACACACACACACACACACACACACACACACGCAGACACACACATACACCCCCACATACAGACACACCAAACATATATACACACACTCACCACACACACACACCACACACATACACACACACTTTCCACCTATACAATTACCAAAATAAATTACTATACATATTGTATATGTGGTGCTAGGGATAAAACATATATATAAAATGTGCGTATGTTACATATNCATGTGAATATATAAATAGCTACAAATCTTTTTTAAAACAGTGGAGAATATAAGGCTTACATTGTCTGAGACTATTGAGGATGGCATATAAAAGCATGGAAAATTGGGCAGAATCTGCCTAGAATTTCCCTGCTTCTCATTGCCAGGGCCCCTGTATCTGCCAAATGCTTAAGTACCTACTGAAATCTGGGGTTCTTTGTCAGGGTTCTCAATAGACCAGCAGAAAAAAGCTCTTCTGCCTTTGCCAAATCTAATACTTGAGGCCTCAAGTTCTTTACAGAGGCTGGGTAGCTGGGAGAAAGGTAAGTAGATAAAAACCAGAGATCTCTCTNCCCAGGGGCAGGCAGAGTGATTACATCATGCCTTACATNCTAACAGCAGATCAAGTTTCACCTCACAAACAGTGATTGTGCACAAGGATATAAAGATGCTCTGTTAAGTCAGCAATTTACCTGAATTGAGAAGGTCACATCAGTGCTAATGAGTGCACCTAGAAAATCAGAGAATAAAGAACAGATGGCCGGGTATAACCCAGCCCAACTGTAGAAAGATGCCAGCATTAAGGGCAACTATGGAGTGGAGGGGGAAAGGAAAGAGGAAATGGATAGAGGTGGGGAGAGCCATGCTAGAAATACAGGACCAACTTTTTGACTTTGGGAAGTCTTCCATTACAAGAAACAGGNGACAGAGATAACATTATTTGACATGCTATTTGGGGAGTGTACTCACCAGCTGCTGTTCTCAGAGGGCGATGTGGTTGACTATATTTGAGCAAAGGATAACTGAAGGAACACACACATTTTGGCTTCAAAACATGTACGTTATTACATGTTTGAAAATAGCGAACACAAATCTACCAAAGAGAAAACAAAACACAGAAAGCATTTATAAATCCTCGGAGGCTGGGGTAAATAAAGCTCATTGGCAGGGCATGTGCCTCATATGCAGAAAGCTGTGGGTTCACTCCACACACCCCAAATGAAAGTATAAACTATTTTAATGGCTGTTAAAGTATACATTGAAATTCATTCAGTTCTGTTTTAGGCTGATANTCATGTCAATATTGAATTATCTTGGCAAATTCAGAATACTTAGCAGGAGGAACAATCAAACCAACGAAACATTATTTTCTAAATTGCTTCTGTCCCACCAATCGAAGGAACTCAAATTCTGCCATGGAGAAAACATGAGCATAAGTCATACTACACCCACGGAGGCACATATGTTTGTATTTAAAACACTGTCCCCAATTCCTTACACTTCAGTGAGTGGATATGCTTAAGTCGTTAGAATTCTTGAAATAATGCCGTGAAGAAAATCTGGGGCTGCAGATGGAGCTCAGTGGCAAAGCACTCAGCTATCATTCCTAAGGCTCTGAGTTCATCCTAGGACTGCAGAAACAAACAAACAAACAAACAAACAACAAAAAGCTCCATGGCCATTGTCAGCATTTAAGACAATGAAAAACACATATATGTCCAAAAGTTTTGTTTTTCCTCTCAGTACTGGGGCCGAACCCATGGCTTGTTGGCACACTTTACCTCTAAGCAGCCCAGATGGCTTTCTTTCTTTCTTTTTAAGAGATATTCCCTTTTATTTTATGTGTATGAGTGTTTGTCTACAGGTATAATATGTGTACTATGTGCATGCCTGTTGACCAGAGAAGCCAAAAGAGGGTGTTGAATCCTCTGGAGTTACACATAGTTGTGAGCTGCCATGCGGGTGGTGGGAATTGAAACCCAGTCCTCTGGAAGAGCAGCCCCAGAAGTGCTCTTAACTGCAGGACTACTCCAGCACACTCACTGGTTTTCTTATGCTAATTTAATAGATGACTCTGTTAACTACTTCGTATTAATGCCTTAGTATGATTCAAGACACGATAGGCCTAAGTACACTCAACTTAATATATCAAAACCTAAATGTCCTTAATTTATAATTTATTCTTAAAGCTAACCTTTCAATGTTATTAATATCTAATAATAACCTCACCTTTTAAACTACAATAATTTCTAGACTTTGTTTTTCAGAACACTGGTATGTATTTAAAACATATTTATATACAAGGAACTTTCGCTTAGAGAACATCACATTAGTTGTGTACATTAGTTATTTGCGGTGTGGCAACAGGTCTCCCTATGCTGCCCACATTAGTCTTGAACACTGGGGCTCAAGTGATCTTCCTGCCTCAACCTCCCAGACAGTTGGGACTACAGGCACATGCCACCACACTTACAAGTCATATTCTAGTATGTATTTATAAGTAAGCATTTTATTCTTTTTCTAAAAGTAAGCAATATAAAATCAAAAGTCTGACTAGAGAATAAATTTAAGTTTGTTATTTAAAAAACTATTTATTTTATGTATATTAGTGTTTTGCCTGTATGTATGTATGTGTATCACATGTATGCCTGGTACCTATAGAGGACAGAAGAGGGGGTTAGATCCCCTGGAACTGGAGTAAAGGATGGTTGTGAGCCACCACTTGGGTGCTGGGAACCAAACTCAGGTCCTCTTTGAGAGCAATAAGTGCTCTTAACTGCTAAGTCGACTTTCCAGCCCCTCTATTTAAATTCTTAAGTGACAGTTATTTCAGATTTCTGAAGGCACAAAAAAACCTGATGGTTCCCTTCTTAAATTACATAGCCTGTCTCTACCTTAAAGAACTC
Organism: Neotoma lepida; assembly: GCA_001675575.1. NCBI lineage: Eukaryota > Metazoa > Chordata > Mammalia > Rodentia > Cricetidae > Neotoma > Neotoma lepida. Next base: position 361,934 of record LZPO01116973.1, read on the forward strand.
ATCCTAAATTATCTCTCCCCCATACGTATGTGTGCATATGCATGTGTTTGTGTGTTCACATACTTATGTGTGCATATGCACATGGAGGCCTGAGGGTGACATTGACTCTCCTTCTCGATGGCAGTCCATCTGATATACTTTAGCAGTGTTTCTCACTGAACCCAGGGCTCACCATTTCGGTTAGTCTGGCTAGCCATCTTGGGGATCCCCTGTGTGCCTCCCACATGTGGGGATTACAGGCAGCTTCCCACTCCCACCTGATAACTCACTTTTATAATTTTATTTTATTGTGTGTGTGTCTGTGTGACTATGGTGAGTGTGTAATGTGAGTGCACACAAGTGGGGGTCAGAGGACAACTTTCAGGAGTCAGCACTTCTCTCCTCCCGNCTTGTTTTGAGGCAGGGTCTCTCTTGCTGTTTCTGCCTTGCTGCATACTCCAGGCTAGCTGGCCAGCAAGCTTCTGTCTCTGCCTCCCATTCAGCCANGGGAGTCCTGGGATTACAGATGTGCACAATCACACCCAGCTTTTGACACGGGTTCCAGTGATTAAACTCAGGTCCTCAGGCCTGTGCGGCAAGTGCCTTTCCCCGCTGAGCCATCTCACCAGTCTCTAATGCCTATATTTAATTCCTACTAAGAGTAACATTTAGGAACCACAAAGCCTAACTAAAATCATTTAAGTTGACAACTCAAAACTGAGCAAATATTAACTAGATTCTCTTCTCCAAACACCCTGTTTTGTTTGTCTTTCCTTTTTCCTTCAACACTCTCAACCTCNGCTCTTAGTCAACAAAAAAGAAATAATCACCTCTGTTTCTTCAGTTAAAAAATGTAGCGATGCCTAATGAAAATTATGAGGTATACAAATTCATCGTGATTTAAATAATACACTTCACACTTTAAAACCCTTGAAGAAAATTTACCTACAGAAGGCTCTCCCTTCAACCACACAGCTCTTACTGAGGAACTACTAATAAACCAGGGGTCCCAAACTACCCGGTTAGAATGCACTGAGTCCTTTCTTACTGTGTACCAGGTACTTGAAGTTTTCATATACACTGCCTTCTCTCCAGCTCACACTGTCTCCTGGAAGGTGTACATTATTTCCCTCACATGAGAAGTTGACAGAAGAGGTGGAGTTATTTGTCCAAGGTCTTATTGCAATTAAGGGGTAAAATCAGGCTTTGAAGACAAGTAAACCTGATGTCAAAGCCTAGGCTCTTCCTAACACATCATGTTGCCAGGAGAAAGAATCCTTTCTTTCCAAGTTATAATGTAGGAGAAACAATTCTTTCTTTCTCCCAAGCGTGGTCATGTATGCTCTTATTATTTGTAACAAAAAAAAAAACCAAATCAAAACAAAAGAGAAGTGGGAAGGGTTAGCTTGACCTTAGAGAAGATTTCAATTGGGCCTTGTGCAGTGAGTATGGATAATAATGAGCAGAAGGACACCACTTCTAAGGCACAGGAAGTGATGTAAACACAGAAACTGCAGCAAGAATTTGATTAGCATGGCTGCAGGAGCAGTAAGGGCTTGATTTGGCTGGATCTGATTTGTAAAGGAAAGCAGTGCATACTCAAGACGGTTGCTGGGTTATCTGTGAATGTCAGGACAAGGAGTGGGAATATATGCTTTAAGAGGCTAGGGTCACATTACAGTCAGGGTTAGGAAACAGTCTACTTAGCTCATAGGTTAGGTTACTATAGGTAAAGTCTGGAGAGAAAAGCAAGACCAAGGCAGACTGACACATAGAACACAGGCCCCTGAAGCTGATCAACAAGGACTGAGAAAAGGCAACTGAGTTGCAATGGGCATTGTGTGATTAACAGCAACTGGATGGCTTTGAAGAAAAGAGAAGAGATTAAAAATTAGCAAAAGCGAAGAGATTAAAAGGCAACAGAAAGGAGGAAAAATGAATTTTTAAATCTGAGAAGGCATTTTCCTCCCATAGGATCATATTAGTTAAGAACGGCAAGGTAGGGGTTATTTTTCCTCCAAACAGTGCAAAGTGATACAAAGAGACTGGCCTTTGGTGCCTCCCTCCCTCCCTCCCTTTCTTCCTTCCTTCTCTTTCTTTCTTTCCTTCCTTCCTTTTCT
>LZPO01116973.1:372736-385181 GCA_001675575.1 Neotoma lepida
TTTCTTCACATCCTTAAACACTGGTAGTTATGTGTCATCCTGGTAGGTTTCACATACTGTTTCACGATGGCTTTGGTTTCTATCTATCTGATGGCATAGAGCTTTTTTTTTTTTTTTTAAGGTTTATTTATTTATTGTGCATACAGCGTTCTGCCTGCATGCCAGAAGAGGGCACCAGATCTCATTATAGATGGCTGTGAGCCACCATGTGGTTGCTGGGAATTGAACTCAGCACCTCTGGAAGAGCAGCCAGTGCTCTTAACCTCTGGCCATCTCTCCAGTCCACTTTTTTAAAAACACAATGTAGCATCTATTTTGACTGTTTTTAGTCAATGACAATGCTTTCTTAAAATTTAAGTCTAATACCAAATTGTACTTAGTTAGTTAGTTAGTTATTCGAGACAAGGTCTCACGTAGTCAAGGTGTTGTGGGCTATTCACCAGTGAAGACTGCTCAGACATGGGTTTAAGCCAGTAGAAAGTCCTGCAGCAAATGCCATTTTCCTTACCTTTTCTTAATCACAAAACCAGGAGAATTTGTGGACTGTTAGATTCTTCTCTATGCCCTTTTCCAATCATTCCAAGACTAACACTGGGGCAGCTACTATCTTCCCTTTTGTAAGTGGCCGCTGAGCCACCCGATGGGGTCCTTACAAAGCCAGGGTACAGGGTCAGCATGATACTTTTCAGCAGCTTCTTACTCTCTTTGGAATGACAACTGCNTTTTGTATCAACATTTTTTTCTTTGTTTGTTTTTTTTGAAGACAAGGTTTCTCTGTGTAGTCCTGGCTGTCCTGGAACTTACTGTAGCCCAGGCTGGCCTTGAGCTCAGAGATCTGCCTGCCTCTGCCTCTCGAGCGCTGGGATTTAGGGGTGTGCACCACCACCCAGCTAGTGTGTCAACAGTCTTAACTCTATCAGTTTGTCTGAACTTAACTTAGGCTTTAACTCCAGATAGAGACCTGGGGATTCTTTAACTTTTGTTAGCCACATCTTGACTTACATTGCTTTGTTTTCCTATGTCATTTTTATGTAATGTTTACAATTTCTCAGCTCATCATTTTTTACGGTGTCTCAGACTTTCCTTCTGGGATAATTTTTGTTCCTGAAGTGCACATTTTTTTTCTTTTTTGGTTTTTGAGACAAGGTTTCTCTGGCTGTTATGGAACTTGCTCTGTAGACCAGGCTGGTCTCAAACTCAGAGATCCCTGCCTCTGTCCAGTGTTGTGATTAAAGGNGTGCACTACCAAGCCTGACTGTACATCTGTTCTTAAGAAATTCATTTAGAATGCATACGTAGAGCTGAGCCTGAATCTCTTATTCTTCAAAGACAGGAACACGAACCCCACAGCTTTTATTGTGGTCATTAGCATAGCACTATACAAGCTTCTTATTATTATAAGAGTTATTAGGGTCAGAGCTTATGCCCTGGAAGCCCTAACAAGCCAGGCTCAGCCTCTCATCTTCAATAAGCCATTTTAAGAGACTAAGAGAGGAGAGGGGAGGGGGAAGGGGAGAGGAAGAGGAGAGAGAGAGAGAGAGAGAGAGAGAGAGAGAGAGAGACAAAGAGAGAGAGATTTTGTCATTCAATGTGGCTACATTAGGGTGAGATAAGGAATAAGAAAATCCAAAGACCCCCACTGTGGTGGTTTGAAAGAAAATGGCCCCAAAGAGAGTGGCACTATTAGGAGGTGTGGCCTTGTTGGAGGAAGAGTGTCATTATGGGGGTGGGCTTTGGGTTCTCCTATGCTCAAGCTACTCCCAGTGTCACAGCCCACTTCCTGTTGCCTTCTGATCAAGATGTAGCCATTGCCATGTCTGCCTGCACGCCACCATTCTCCTGCCATGGTGATAATGGACTGAACCTCTGACCTGTAAGCTGCCACCTCAATGAAATGTTTTCCTTTATAAGCATTGCCATGGTCATGGTGTCTCTTCACAGAAATAGAAACCCCAACTAAGACATCTCCCAAGTCCATTTTTGTGGTGTAGGTTTGAAGTAGAAGGTTGGAAGTGCATATAGCTAAGCAGTCCCGCTGGGCTGTGGTGGTGCACGTCTTTAATCCCAGCACTCAGGAGGCAGAGGCAGGCGGATCTCTGTGAGTTCGAGGCCAGCCTGGACTACAGAGTGAGTTCCAGGAAAGGCGCAAAGCTACACAGAGAAACCCTGTCTCAAAAAAAAAAAATAGCTAAGCAGTCCCACCAAGGTGTGGTCCTGCCTATCACTGATGCATCATTGTCTCAGATCCAGTCTCTCCTGCAGGGTGGTCTGATGAGTTGTCCAGACAAGTTCTCTCTCTGTGGCACCATACTTTAGTCTTCTTTTTCCAGCATGAGACTCTTGGGAAAATCCCAGTTGCAAATGTCTCTGTAGACTTTACTCATTCCGGCAAGGTCGGTTATAATATTATCTATAATTTCTTGGCTGGTTTCTACACCATAGTTCTATCTTGTCCACTTCCTTCTATCACCAAAAGAAGCTAGAAGGGTGCAAACAGATCAGAGCCAAGAATTCAGCAGGAGTTAGAACTTAGAAAGCACAAGCTGGGGCGGAGACTGCAGCTCTTAGGTAGAGTGTTTGGCATGCATGAGACCTCAACATCAGTCCCCAGCACTGAGATAAGTAAATAAAAATAAAAAGGATAAGCTTTCTTCAGAGGAGGTCATGTTTCTGCAGTAGGAATCTAATATGTAAGATAATCAAGGTACCACAGGGGCTGGAGAGATGGCTGCTTTTCCACTGGACTTAGGTCAGATCCTTAGCACCCACAATCTTCTGTAACTCCAGCCCCAGAGAATTTGATACCCTGTTCAGGCCTCTGTGGCACACATGTGGTGCACACATGCATGTGTAGGCAATATTCTCATACACATAAAAACTAATTTTAAAAAAGTACATTTATATTCCATCCCCAAAGCCACAGCCTTGTTTCAACTTCTTATTATTTCTTGCCTGTAAAATTACATCATTGGTATCTCTTCCAGTAGGCTCTTAGGTCTCTAATTCATCTTCTTCATACTTATAAGGGGCTCGTGCCTCTCACTTTGGTTAGCAGACTATGAGACAATGAAGTTCTTCTAAGAGTCTTATGCTGGGACAAGGGAAAAGCTGGGGTCCTCATGCCAGCCAGAGGGGAAAAAAACCTTGTCTCCCAGGAAGAGATTCCACAGTTCTGAAATCTGCTAGAACATTTTGCAGGAGAGACTGAACCAATGCCATGTCATTTTTGGCCTGGACCACACCTTGTCCAAGATTACTTAGCTGTGCATCTCTGTTGCTCCCTACTTAAACCTAAATGTTACATCAAGACCCTGAAGATAGACTTGGTCTATTTCTTCCTCTTCAAAATGAGACCATATTAAAAAAAACAAAAAACAAAAAAAACCCCTCCTTTTTCTGCTTTTCATTATTACTCATTTCTTGGATTGGCTACTGAGGAGGGATGGGTAAACCTACTTTTGTTAGGGCTGCCAGAGCCCAGGCTCTGACGGTAACAAGTCAAGTAATCATACAACCATAGCTAACACTCCAAATCTCAACTTTGAGTACTCCCCTGATTAGTATCTTGGAGCGTGTTCTAGATTGGTTTAATTAATTAATGTGTTTCCAGAATATTGAGTTATAACAGTTTAGGTAATCAATGCGTTTCCAGAATATTGCGTTAAAACAGTACTGAGATCAGGAGATAGTGATGTTTACATCACACAATTTAGGCAATTCAGACTTATTTCCCACACGATTGTGGAGAGAGATAAAACACCAGCCTGAGGGACAACTGAAGAGTGTACCTCTTGGGGAAAAGTCTCTGGAACTTGAAGGCTTTGCTGTGTCACCCCCTTGCGGTCAGCCCAGCACCCTNCGAGTTTGGGAATCCAGGCNGACTACTCCCTGCGCAGCCTCTTTGCACGCCGGGCAGCGCGCATGCGTACGGACTGCGGGCCAGGTCCACAGAGGGATTCGTTCCCGCAGGAAGGATTTTCCCGGAGGCACTAATTCTTTCTCCTTCCGGCAAGCTCGGCCCGGAAGCGCAGTGTCCGGGCTGCTGGCTTGGCGGCGCCTCGTCTTTTCCCCGTTGCTCCCGGGGCGTGGTCGCTGCGGGCCGGGCTCACGCGCGCCGGCGATGGAGGGGCAGCGGGTGGAGGTGGACGGCGGGATCATGGAAGGGGTGAGTGCGGGGCCGCGTGGGGCCGAGGCGAGCCTTGGTGGCGGGGCCTCCATTCCGACGTCTCTCGTTTCTTCTCCCCGGTGCTCTGCAGGGCGGCCAGATCCTCAGGGTCTCCACCGCCCTGAGCTGCCTCCTGGGCCTCCCCTTGCGCGTGCAGAAGATCCGCGCGGGCCGCAGCACGCCGGGCCTCAGGTACCGCGGACGGGTGGGGACTCNGGCCCCAGAGTCTAGGTCTAGGTCGCTGGGCTGGGAGACCCGGGATCGGGGCCCGGGTTGTGGGGCGGAGGATGCTCGGGGCAGAGGCCAGAGTGCGACCCTCGCCCTCCTTTCCCGTCCCTAGGACAGGCTGCGGGTTGTCCTTGGGACGCATTGAAACAGGGTAGTTTGCCCACTGGTGTTTCCCTGTAAATTCTAATCTTACTACCATTATTATTATTTTATATTATTATTATTATTATTACAAGAGCTCATCTAGCCTAGGGTAACCCAAAACCCCCGAGATGGGGAGAATAACCTTGAACTTTTGATTCTCTTGCCTCCACCTCTTAAATGCTGGAATTACAACTGTGTGCCACCATGCCCAGTTTATGTGGTTCTGGGAATGAAGCCTAAGGCCTCCATACTATGCAAGCACTCTGCACACTGAGCAACATCCCTATCCCCCAATCAATGAATCTCTTTTTTTTTTTTATAAGAATAGCTGTCAAATTGTTAGCACACACCCTCATAGCCCCCCTTTCAGTTAATTATATCTTTAAAGGGTCTTATTTAAACGATCACATTTTTGTGGGTTGAGACAATTCAGACCATACAGGTGTCATGGGTTACTCAATGGAGTTCAGGCAAGGCTGGTGGTTCATAGGTAGTTTTATTCTTCATTTTTGCACACTTGGAATTTGTAACAGTTTATCAGCGTGTGTTTGTAGCCTGAATATCCAGTCTTGAAACCTTTAAGAAGTTGCCTATGAGCAGTGAGTTCAAGTGCATTAAAAACTCCCAGTTGCAGCTCTCCCACTGAAGACACTACACTTGCTTTCTGGCCATTGCTTCTGTAACTGTGTCATAGTGTGGGGTATAGACAGTCTGATCGCACACGTTTTGATGCAGTATTATGACCTGAAGGCCTCAGCATTTATCTGGACTGGAAATGGTTCGCGATTTGTGTGATGGGCACCTGGAGGGGGCAGAAATCGGCTCAACAGAGATAACCTTCACACCAGAGAAGATCAGAGGTGGAATCCACACAGCAGATACGAAGACAGCAGGGTATGTCTCACTCAATACTCCATCCAGACTGTGATTCAGATGTGGGTTCTGTTGCTTCCTGGACATGCTCTTTAACCCTTTTGAGATTCAGTTTTCTCCCTTTTAAAAATGTAAATAATAGACCTTTCAGGGTTTAAAACAATGGATGTGAAACTTTGGGTGCCTGTTTGTTGACCTGTACCATCTATTGATTGATTGATGATTGAGACAGGGTTTCTCTGTGTAGCCGTGGCTGTCCTTCAATTCACTCTGTAGACCAGGTTGACCTCAAACTCAGAGATCTACTTGCCTCTGCCGTCTCAGTGCTGAGATTAAAGGCCTGTGCCACCATACCTGGCAGTTGTAGGTATTATTATTATTATCAATTTTTTTTGAGACAAGGTCTCCTATATCATCCACACTGATGTTGAACTCATCATTCTCCTGTCCCACCCTCCCAGATGCTGAGTTTGCAGACATGTGTCACTGTACCTGGTTTCCCCTTATTGTCTTAATTAATATCTCTGTAATTCTAGGTAGTTTTGAAGGCTTTCCTTACATGTCCAAGACCCTGGGTTCGATCTCTAGCACTGCAGGAGGGGCAAAATGCTCAAGTCTAAATATTTTAGCTATCCTGATTACTCCCTTTTCCCCTTGGGAAATGGAATTGGGGGCCTGGTTCAGTGGTGGAGTGCTTGATTAGCATGTAAAAGTACTGGGGTTCAATTCCCACTACCAGAAAGCAAACAAAACAAAAATAACAAAACCCCAGCAAAAACCACCCAACCTTTTGGGAAATGGGTATCTTAGCAAATTTCTAAGTATCCCTTATATCATCCCATACTGACAGAATGACAATAGCAGAACGTGGAGAGGAACCAGTGTTTGGATTGCTTTTGTGAGCTGTTTGGATGATTGCTTCCGTCCTTTGCCCCTGGTAGTGGAGTTCTAACCCATTGCCTCAAGCATGCTGGGCATGTGCTCTGCCACTGAAGTGCCCAGCCCCTGATAGCTTTTTCAAGTAGCTTTTTTTTAAACTGTAATTTTCTGTTATTAAGAATTTGACAGAGTAAGACACAATAATTATAAACCTTTTGTCAGTTCAGAAATAACTTTTAAAATGAATTATTATTTTAGGAAGATGTTTAGTAACACATGAGATCTGAGCTATGGTATAAGTANACTTCTGTGCAAAGGGGCCTGTGATTGGGTCTAAAATGAGATCTATCGAAAGAGAACTTTCCTAACGTAAGGAAAGAATTTGAGGTGTCTTATCATTAGCACATTATTTACTATTCTGTACAAACAAGGAAGAAAAAGTCATATTTATCTTTTTAAAAATTAACTAAACCAGTCATAGAATTTGAAGCTGTAAGAGACAGCAATTATTCCAGACCTTGTGAATTAGGAAGGCAAACCCCACTGGTGTTAAGTGATTTACCTACGGTTTTGGAGTTAGAGTAAGAACTGGCATTAGAATATAAGTCTTTTGCTTCCTAATTTTTAAACATTTCATTTATTTGTATTTGTGTGCAAATGTGCTCACATATGTGCATGAACACTGTGGAGTGTGTGTAGAGGTCAGAGGACAACCTGTGGGGATCAGTTCTATCCTTCTGCCATCTTGGTCACAGGAATAGAACTCAGGTCATTAGGCTTGTGACATATGCCTTTACTGGCTAAGTCATTTCTCCATCCCTTGCCTCCTAATATGTTATCAAGTGAGAGAATTAAGTTTGAAGTTGATAGTCTGGTTCCACATAGGAGATTAATAGTAGTAGAGTCCTAGCAGGAAAGCCCATTTTACTTTTTATCCCACTTTCTGTGTTTTATCCCTGGTTGTGATAGCAGTACTGTGAGTTTTGTGCTGTGTCTGGTTTTGTGGTTCCTTACTCTTCTAAAAGTGAGGTTTTCAGAATCTAATTTTATCTAGGAGAACGTAAGCACTTTACATGTTGGATTGCTTAGAAGAGAATGAATAGTGAGCTCAGCGGTTACAGACTCTGGTTTGTAAGTAAGCTAAACATCTCTTTTGTTTGCTCCTAGACTCCACTTCTTAGGAGAATCTGTTACGTTGCCTTTATTTTCTTTTCCAATGCTACATGCGTTCCTCAGCCAATGAATATTTAGAGAATTGATGAAACTGCTTATCAGTAATAGAGGCTTTTAAAACATCCTTTAGAGTAAAAGAGTCATTAGAAGTGTTATTAACACCTGGGACAGACAGACAGCAGAGTCTCTTTGAGAATCAGTCGGGGCCCAGAAATACTTTGCAGTTTAGTGTGCTTGTGTCTTTGTTATATGATATTAAAGAATTTCTTTTGATTGTAGATGATATATGTAATTCTTTTAAAACTGCACCTACTTAGGAATGTGATTATTTTCATTTTGAAGAAGGGCAGTAACCATTCATTTAAAAAATCTGACCCGATACTTCATTTTTTAAAGCACCTTTCATTCTGTGACTGATTTTTTTTGTGATTCTTCGTGTTGACTATGAAGAGAAAAGTCCATGTGAAACATTCCGTTTCCAGTCTTTGTAAAAGGCCATACTTTCACACGAACTCTGATGGTAGGAACAGGCTGTGACTTGGTATTTGAGCAGTGTCCTGTGCATGGTAACAACCCAGGTATAAGCAGGTGAAGATTTCTAGTCTTGGCTGTTCTGAGTGCATTTTCAGAAACTGTTTTCGGGAATATTTTTAGAAAACATTTGAAGATTTTATTCTTTATGTGTTTATTATTAATAACGATGGTAATATGAAGTATCAGAACTTAGAGTCAAATGGATAATGTGTTTAACCTTGAATTCAAACTTAGATTTGCATTTTTTATTGTCACTTACTTATATTTATTCATTTTGGTTTTTCAAGACAGGGTTTCTCTCTGTAGCCTTGGTTGTCCTGGAACTAGCTTTGTAGACCAGGCTGGCCTCAAACTCACAGAGATCCTCCTGCCTCTGCCTCCTAGGTGCTGGAATTAAAGGTGTGTAGCACCACTGCCCAGCCACGTTTTTATTTTTAATTTAATATTTTTGCTGGTGCTGGGTACTCAACCAAGACCTCACAATTGAGAGGCTGAAGCCTTTTACTATTGATTTATTACCTCAACACAGTTTGCTTATCATCTTTCTACTTTGAAATATTTCCTTAAGAGTCAGGATTTTACCCTTCAGAAACTGAAGGGATTTTTAACTTCTCTGTTTTCTTAGCTACAAGTCACACTGGTGTGCAGCAACAGCTGTTCTGAGACTCCAAAGACAGTACAGTTAAGCGTGTTCTGCCTTTCCCTTAGGAGTGTGTGCCTCTTGATGCAGGTTTCAATGCCTTGTGTTCTGTTTGCTGCTTCTCCATCGGAACTTCGTTTGAAAGGTGGAACTAATGCTGAAATGGCACCTCAGATTGATTACACCACAATGGTAAGGGACGATGGCCTCACGCTCTCTCTTAGTACGTCTGGAGTATTTTCGTGGATGTTCCTGTCAGATGTATTGTCTAGTTCTGTTGCAGGAGAGGGAACAGATTAGGTTTACTTTAGAGTTTGTGTTATAAATTAAGGTAGTGTTCATACTGAGTTTTCTAAGGACCTAAAAGTATAATTATATAAATTATATCAGTTATTATATAAATCACCTATTTTTATTTTACTATTGGCATGCTTATAGGGGGAAAAGTACAGGTTGAGTACGTCTAATCTGATATATTAAGTGTGCCAGAATTTGAGCCAGTGAGATGGCTCATTGGGTGAACGCACTTGCTATGTGAGCCTGATGACCTGAGTTCAGCCCCTGGAACACGCAGCAGAAGGCCAGAGCTGGCCCCTGACAGTTGTCCTCTTGACCACCACACGAGTGCAGTGGTGCTTATACCTCCTTCCCCAGGAATACAAGTGCAGATTTCCCACCTGACTTCATGTGATGGGCTGTGATGACAGCCCACGTGCAAGTACACAGGTGGCTTCATTCATTCATTCAGCTTCTGTGTATAACGAGTGTGAAACGTGAGTTTCATGTTTGCATCCCATCGTTGTGTATGTGCAAATACTACAGAATCTGAGAAAGTCAGAAGCTCAAAGCACTTCTGGTTCTGAGCATTTTCAGGTAAGGACATTCAATCTGTATTAATGTGTTTTTTTCTCTAGGTTTATTGTGGCATAATTCTTTACAATTAAATTGATTCCTTTAAATGTAGTTTTAGGAATTTTGTACATATATATATATGTATATGTATCCACACACACACACACACACACACACACACACACACACACACATATACACCTGTGAACCAATTTCCATAGCTAAGATGTGGAATAGTTTTATTTTAAAAAATGAATAAATTACATACCCTTTGTAGCTAGTCTGTCCCAACTCCTGGCAACTACTATTCTATTTTCTTAGTTTTATCTTTTTCACAGTGTCATCTAAAGTGGTAATGCTCTGTATAGCCTTAGATTTGGTCTTTTCCTCCTCTTTTCAAACAGGGTCTTACGTATCCCATGCTGGCCTTAAATTCACTGTGTAGGGAGGGTGACCTTGGGCTTCCAGTGCTTCTGTTCCCACCTGCAGAGCTAGAGTTGCAAGTATGCACCATCATGACCAGTTTATGCTGGAAAATGACTTCATGCGTGCTAGCCAAGCAGGCTACCAGCCGAGCTCCCGTGCCAGCTCCTGGATCTAGTTTTTTTCACTTAGGTAATAAATTTGAGATTCATGGTGTTACTGCAGTAAAGGCCGAGTGGTTTTATTCTGTGAGTGAACCAGTTTGTTTGTCTGCTCACGAGTTCAAGGCCACTTGAGTTGCTTCCATCTTTTGGCAAATTTAAACAAAATTCACTATTAAGATGTATAGACACTGCCAACATATTTTTCAGCCCTGTCCTTTTTGTTACCCCATGAAAGCTTCTTCTGTATCCTACCCAGCACTAGATGGCCTCTGTGCTTAAGTGTCCACCTCCCGTTTGGGTTTTTGAAATGTTTGGGGGAGAAACCCAGGGTTTTATACATGTTAGACAAGTGCTCTGCCCTGGGCTACATCACCACTCCTGTCTTTGAAAAAAACAAAACAGAAATTTAGTGCTGTCTATACCTCCTACACACATGGAGATAACCTAGAGAAAGGAGCAAAACTCTCAAGTAGATGGCATGTGTTTTCGTGGGCTTCAGGTTTAATCACCACCTTCTTCTGAAGCACTGCCACTCTGATGGATGACGTCATCTTTTATAATGAAAGTCACTTCCTCCTTACCTAATAATTCACATAGAGGAAACTACTCCATATAAGCTACTGTAAAAGATGAATGTTAAGATCCTTGAGCAGAGCCTTGTATAAACCGTGATTATCATTGTATAGCATACATAGGTATGATACCTTAGAGCAGTGGTTCTCAACCTGTGGGTAGCATGCCTTTGGGGGCCGAATATCAGATATCCTGCATATGGGATAGTTATATTACAGTTCATAACAGTAGCAAACTTACAGTTATGAAGTAGTAATGAAGTAATTTTATGGTTGGGGGTCACCACACCATGAGGAACTGTATTAAAGGGTTACAACACTAGGAAGGTTGAAAACCACTGCCTTCAAGGATGATTCCATAAATTCTGCTCAGGTGTCATGTTGTTTAAATATTGCTTGATAAGAACTTAGGATGTCCCAAAAAGAGTTTCTAATACGAAATAAGAAAAAGTGAGGGTAAAGCATCTATCCAATAAGATTTAGCAGCATTGAGAAACAGTGCATAATGGAAGGCTGTTCTCCAGCGCCCTCTTGCCTCCTTCAGTGCACACTGTTGATACTGTCAGGGAGGACTGCCTTGTAGAGTCGTTCCTGGGATCAAGTGTGTGGAGCTGCTGGTTTTTTATTGGATAGACTTGCACAGTCCTGCCTAACTAAACGTTAAATGCGTATCTGTGTAACAGATTTTTNGTATGAACAGTGGCATTGACTCAGTATTTGTTGTCCCTGTGTGTCTGTAGCATCTGCTGACCAGCTCACTGCATAGCGTTTTCATTTAATAATTGAACTTGGTGAATCTGTGCGTACTGGTGGCTAAAGTAACAACTGACTTTTTCAGGTTTTCAAGCCAATCGTTGAGAAATTCGGTTTCAAATTTAATTGTGACATTAAAATGAGGTAAGTTACGCAGTCCTTAGTGCCCCACCCCACCCTTCTGATGGCAGTGCTGGGTGTCCAACCCAGGGCTTTGTGCATGCCAGGCTAGGACCCTTGTCGATGAGTTAACACCTCAGCCCTTAACTTTTTTCATCTATTACATGTTCTAAAATTGGTGGAAAAGTTACAGTTAGAGAACTGTTACTCTAATACTGTTAATGCGTTGTCTTTCATGATAAATTTCTTTTGGGGGGGGGCGCATTTAGACAGGGTCTCTCAGTGTAACTGTCCTAGCTGTCCTGGAACTCACTCTGTAGACCAGGCTAGCCTCAAACTCACAGAGATCCTCTTGCCTCTGCCTCCTGGGTGTTGGGATTAAGGCATGGGCCACCACCGCCAGTGTCGTGATAAATTTCTTACATAAAGTAATTGTACTTTGTGGCCTAAAGATAAACTGTAGAGCTATGGGACCTTGCCAGCCACCTGCAGTGTTCATTTGTTTCTGGAAAGAAATGTTTTCATGGAAATTTCTACACGGAGAGATTTTCATAGTGTTATCTACCCGTGTTATCCACACCTGTGTTATCCACTCCTGTGTTATCCACTCCTGTATTATCCACACCTGTGTCATCCACTCCTGTGTGTACCCACATCCACTCCTGTGTTATCCACCCCTGTGTTATCCACCCCTGTGTTATCCACCCCTGTGTTATCCACTCCTGTGTTATCCACACCTGTGTTATCCACTCCTGTATTATCCACACCTGTGTTATCCACACCTGTGTTATCCACAATCCACACCTGTGTTATCCACACCTGTGTTATCCCCTCCTGTGTTATCCACACCTGTGTTATCCACACCTGTGTTATCCACACCTGTGTTATCCACTCCTGTGTTATCCACACCTGTGTTATCCGCACC
>LZPO01116973.1:388615-402196 GCA_001675575.1 Neotoma lepida
AACAAAGTTGAAAAACAAATTATCCAAATAACCAGTGATGAATTTGTTCTCTTTTTCTGATTTGCCAAAATAGGTAGCAAAAGATATGGCAGCGGCAGCTGTGCGATGCATCAGAAAGGAGATCAGGGACTTGTACGTCAGCATCCAGCCTCTGCAGGAGTCCAGGGACCAAGCCTTCGGCAACGGGAGTGGAATCATGTGAGAGCACGGACTTTGATTAGCTGAAACCCTGAAGTCGTTATCCATCACAGAGTTGAAGGGCTTTTGCTCAGTTTAGGGTGCTACAACATGCTTGTAAGGACATTCTACCTAAAACAACACAGTTCAGTGAATTAGTGTCATTATTCTGGCTGAAGCTTGGTGTCACATGGCTGTACTTCTCAAACTCAAGAGACAGGGGCAAGAGTCACAAGTTTGAGGACAGCCTGGGCTCTTTATCAAGATACTGCCTTAAATCAGTCGTAAGCAAAACACAAAAAAAATGGTCATTGTGTTTTTTTTTCCCTTAGGTATTTTGTAGATCCTTGTACTTTGTAGGCATTTATCTGTGGGTCCCATGACCGTAATTCAAGCAACTCCAGATAAAAGTATTTGGGAAAAACAAGTTTATATTCTAAATGCATACAGGCGTTTTCCCTCTTGTCATTCCTTAAACAGTACAGTGTAACAGCTATTACAAAGTGTATACTTTGCAATAGAATTCTAAGTAATCTAGAGATGATTCAGAGTATATAGGAGGATGTGCCTACAAATTGGTATCAGTGTTACATCATTTCTCTTTTGTTTTTGTTTTTTGAAACAAGGTTTCATGTAGTGTAGTCTCACTTTGAACTTCTGTATGTCAAAGGATGGCCTTGAACTCACTGCCTTCTTTCTGGGGGGACAGGCATGTGCCACATGCTCAGCATGTTATTTGGTTTGGTGAGACAGATCTCACTCTGTAGTCCAGGCTGGCCTCAGATTGTGAGGAATCCTGGTGCCTCTCCTCCCAAGTGCTGGAGTTATAGGTGTGAGCTAGTTGATACGATACCATTTAAAAGACTTAGACATCCTTGGATTTCAGTATCCTTGTGTAGATCCTGGAATGAACTCCCCATGAATACTGAGGGACAATTGTAGTGAACTTAAATTTTTTAAGATTATTTTAGTTACATGTATGTGTATTTTCATGTGGGTCTGTGCGTATTAGTGCAGGCATCTGTGGAGTACAGAAGAGGGTGTCAGGTCTCTTGGAGCTAGAATTCTAAGTACTTGTATGTAGGAGAATGTTTTGTCCGGTCTCGCCTGGCTCCCACAGCTGCTCAGACCCAAGTAAACATACAGAAGCTCATATTATTTTCAAACTATGGCCTAATGGCTCAGGCTTCTCATTAGCTAGCTCTTACATCTTAAATTTACCCATTTCTATAAATCTGTACTTTGCCATGTGGCTTGTGGCTTACCGATACCTTTACATCTTTCTTCTTCTGGTGGCGGCTAGCAGTGTCTGCTTAGCTCTGCTTTCTTCTCTCCTCTCTCTAGTCCCCTCTCTCTCTAGTTAGAATGTCCCACCTAACCATATTCTGCCTCACCATTGGCCAACAGCTTTATTTATTAACCAGTCAGAGCAGCACATATTCACAGCATCCAGAACAACATCCCCATCACTTGTGAGCTGCCCTCAGTGAGTGCTGGGTACTGAACTTGGGTCCTCTGCAAGAGTAGTTTTCTTAACCACTGAGCTGTCTTTCCAGCCCCCTGAATTTAAATATGTAAGCTAATCAGAAAGTATTCTTTGAGATAGAAATGTTTCTAGTTTTTTAAAGATACCTCAAGTATGAAGTTAATTTATAAATATTTAGTATGATAATGATGTCTTTTAAAAATAATTATGTTCACCCAGTTAGGAGTTAAGTTACAACATTTTTTTAATTGATATTTTTGAGGTGTAGAAATACAGTATTTTGTGGATACTTACATTTCAAACCACCTTCTTCAGAAGTTTACAAGTAAGCATTTGCCTTCTCTGCTATAGTACTATGTAATAAAAACCTAGGACAGAACTCGAGTCTATGTGAAGATCTTTTTATTTAAGATGACCATAGAGTGCTTTGTAACACTGTGTGCCAGTAACTACTTAGTGCTAATGACAGAATGCCTTGTAGGGGAGAGTGGTGGCATTCTTTNCATGTGAGTAGATTAGAATCTGCTGAACCTTTGCCCAAAGGAGTCCTGTTGTCCCAAGAGGGCTGATAGGGGATTGTTAGTGACATCACTGTCTGGGGGAGGAGTTTCGCTACTGCAGTATAGTGTCCAGATTTAATTTTTCCTGTTTAACAGTAATTTACGTGAAATTTAGAGTATTACAGTATTGGAATTATACTTTTTTTCCTCCTATGTAGCATTGTTGCTGAGACATCCACTGGCTGCTTGTTTGCTGGATCATCACTTGGCAAAAGAGGTATACATGAAGGGGAGGGGTCTATAATTCCCATTGTCACTAAAAGAATCTTTATCTCCTCGGGGTAGACTGTTGAGAATGATGACTGATGTACGTAAAACATAGAGTGAACTATTAGAGTTAGCAAGTTTTTTGTTTCTCCCAACTTTGTATTTTGAGAAAATTTCAGATCTCAAGTCGTCATTCATACACGCTCTCCTAGGAGCACGCTGTGACTATTTAGCTACATGTTATGTACATTTCTGAACTGTTTCAACATTCGTTGTGGGTGCCATGCCTCAGTCATGAAATTGCAGCATGTGTTTTCAAATACCCACAGATTCACGGTGCCAGCCTTATACCTAAGAATTTGTTACACAGACACACCCACACGTTAACTTAAACAGGTTGCCTGTCAACAAGTGGGATTTGTTTATGTTCACATTGTGTTGAGCCATCATGGTTATCAACTCTTTTATTTTACTTTATTACTTTATTTGGTTTTCTTCAGACAAGGTCAGCCCTCATTGGCTTGGCAATCCTGTCGTAGCTTTCCAAATGCTGGGATTACAAGCATGTGCCACTGGGCCCAGCTTAGGCTGTCTTTAGTACAGAATTCTCTGTTTTTCTTTTTAACTCTTGTGAGACTGACATTTGGAAAAGTTCCAGACGTTTTTCTTCGACAGAATTCCTTGTAGTTTGGATTTGTCTGGTTGTCTTATGCTCAGGGTTTTCCTGTGAGCATTTTTAGAAGGAATCTTGCAAAGATGATTTCGTGTACAGCTTTTCTAGACAGTTTTATCAAGTTGTGTGTGTGTGTGTGTGTGTGTGTACTTGATTTTATGTATATGATCCATTAAATGTAAAGATATAAAATACAAACAAAATGGCCTTATTCTGAGTTTCTGAGAAATTTTGATTTGCCGCCAAGGATTTCCTTTAAAGAATATAGGAGAATTTGACTGTCATTACTTCCGATAGACTTATTTTGTATTCGTCTTTGTATCAAAGACTTAGGATGTTTAGAAAAGTAGGAACTAGAACAAGGGACGTACTCAGAATGGTTAGAGCCTGTTTGGATCTTTTTGTTTGGGATTTGTTGTGGTGTGCGATGGTATCTTGCCCTCAACCTCAAGCCTCCTGCGTCAGCCTCCCTAACTTCTGGGTTCAGCAGTGAAAGGATTAAACTTTAAATGCTTGCTCTGAGAAGGTCACTTGTTCTTTTTAAGATGACACTGAAAAATCCTTCAATTCCGATGAAATTTTCTGTGACTAATTCTAACTTGTGTAAATCACAAGTTTTAGATTGGAAACTGAGGTATAGCTTTGGGTTATAACTTTTGTTATAAACTGGCCTTATAATGAATTTTTTAAAAATTAAATTATATATATGAGTGTTTTGTTTACATGTATGTCTGTGTACCACTTTTGTGCCTGGCACCCTGGGAGATCAGGAGAGGGTGTTGGACCCCCTGGAACTAGAATTACAGACAATTGTGAGCTATCATGTGGATGCTGGGAATTGAACCTGGGTCCCCTGGGAGAGCAGCCAGTACTCTTGACTGTGTATCCTTCTCCAATCCCTGCTTTTNTGTTTTTGCTGTTTTTCTGTTTGTTTGCTTTTGTATTTGTTTTTCATAGTTGTGGGTAAGCTAGGGAGGGCCTCACACATTCAAGGTAGGTGTTCAAGCNCTGGGCCACATCCCTGCCTGTGAGTAGGATTTTTAAGAAATATATGCCACAGAGCACATGTGGAGGTCAGAGAGTGCTTTCACGAGTTGGTTCTGTTTTCATCGTGTGGTTTTGGAGGCTTGAACTTGGGCCATCAAGCTTGGCCACAGGTGCTTTACTGGTAGCCCATCTCAGAACTGGCTCCATTGTTAGTGTTTCTTAAGCAGGCACCAAACAACCTATTTTTCCTCTTCTTGTGCATTGACACATTGACATTTCTCAAGTTTCAGAAGATTAAATAACGTAAGGTCCTTCCTAAAAAGTGCATTGGTTAAATTCAGAGCTTAAAACAAAAACAAAGACAAAAACGTAACTTCAGTGCTAATTGGGATGTACCAATTAAACTTTGTTTTTCTGAGACAGAAGTTCACTCTGTAGGTCAGGCTAGCCTTGAACCTGGAACAGTCCCGTGTAGGTTCCCAAGTGCTGGGATTTNAAATATGTGTTACCTCATTCAGTTCTCTTAAACTTGGTGACTTGGAGTAATTTGTTGTTATTTTCTTAATTATTACACCTGCTGTTTTAGGTGTGAATGCAGACAAGGTTGGAATTGAAGCTGCTGAAATGCTGTTAGCAAATCTTAGGCATGGTGGCACTGTGGACGAGTATCTACAAGACCAGGTAATGACACTTTCAGGATCAAAACCATCCTTCCTGCTAGATTTGAACATAATTATGTTGAATACAGGTTTCGTTAATTGTGACATCAAATATCCAGACACTTTTGTCTCATTCTCTTGGTCTCAATACAAGTTATTTCCAGTCTAGATATGTCTATACTGGGACTTTTTATTTTTATTTGAGACAGGATCTTGCCTTCTAGCCCAAGCTAATTTTGAATTCTCAAAATGCACTTTGCCTCTTCAGTGCTGGGATTACAGATATGTTTCACCATACTTGACTTGAATATAGTTTTTTCACGTGCTATTTAATTATAGAAAGTCCTATTCCAATCATTTAAAAACTTTTCTCTTAGAATTTATATTCCTGGAATTTCAGTTATGCCTTTCTTGGCCTGGCTTTAGCACACTTGCTTTCTTCTTGGTGTGTTTTCTTTATTTAGTTCTGAAATGCTCTTCTCTTTTCTTCTAGTCACTTTGCTAGTTAGTTGCTATTTTCTTCTTGTCTGTTTTTTTATTTATTTAAGTTTTTTTTTATTCATTTTACATATCTACCACAGATGCCCTCCCTACTCATCCCTTGTCATGCTCCCTACTCATCCCCTTGACACCTCCCATCCCCTCCTCCAAAAGGGTAAGAGCTCCCATGGGGAGTCAGCAAAGCCTGGTACATTCAGTTAAGGCAGGACCAAGCCCTTTCCCCCTTCATCAAGGCTGAGTAAGGTGTCCCATCATAGGTAATCGGCTCCAAAATGCTAGCTCATAGACCAGGGATGGATCCTGATCCCACTGCCGGGGGCCCCTCAAACAGACCCAGATACAAAACTGTCTCCCCTATGCAGAAGGCTTAGTCTGGTCCCGTGCAGGCTCCAAAGCTGTAGGTCGGAAGTTCCTGAGTTCCTACGAGCTTGGCTCAGTTGTCAGTTGGCTCAGTAGATTTCCCCATCATGATGTTGACCCCCCTTGCTCGTATAATCCCTCTTCCCTCTCTTTCTTCTCTTCAACTGAACTCCCAGTTGAAGCTCAGCCTGGTACTTGGCTGTGAATCTCAGCATCTGCTTCCATCAGTTAATGGATGAAGGCTCTATGATGACAGTCAGGGCATTTACCAATCTGATTACCGGGGTAGGCCAATTCAGGCACCCTCTCGACTATTGCTAGTAGTCTAATCTGGAGTCGTCTTTGTAGATTCCTGGGAATTTCCCTAGCACCAGGTTTCTCCCTTACCCCATAATGTCTCCCTCTATCAANCTATCTNTTTCATTGCTCTCCCTCTCCATCCCTCCCCCAGCTCGACCATCCCATTCTCTCATGTTCTTGTACCCCGTTCTCTTCCCTCTAATGCGCTCCCTCGCCCCTAGTTTACTCATGGAGATCTCTGTTTCCCCTTCCCAAGGCGATCCATGTGTCCCTCTTAGGGTCCTTCTTGTTTCCTAGCTTCTCTGGAACTGTGGGTTGTAGTCTGATTATCCTTTGCTTTACCTCTAGTATCTACTTATGAGTGAGTACATACCATGTTTGTCTTTCTGAATCTGGGTTACCTCACTCAGGGTGATATTTTCTGGTTCCATCCATTTGCCTGCAAATTTCATGAAGTCATTGTTTTGTACAGCTGAGTAATACTCCATTGTGTAAATGGACATTTTTTTTTTTAATCCATTCTTCAGTTGAGGGACATCTAGGTTGTTTCTAGGTTCTGGCTATTACGAATAATGCTGTTATGTCCCTGTGGTATGATTGCGCATCCCTTGAGTATATGCCCAAGAGTGATATCATTGGGTCTTGAGGTAGGTTGAGTCCCAGTTTTCTGAGAAACCACCATGCTGATTTCCAAAATGGCTGTACAAGTTTGCATTCCCACCAACAGTGTAGGAGTGTTCCCCTTGCTCCACATCCTCTCCAACATAAGCTGTCATCAGTGTTTTTGATCTTAGCCATTCTGAGAGGTATAAGATGGTATCTCAGAGTCATTTTTTTTTAATAATTTATTTAACTTTATTTTATGTGCATTGGTGTATAGGTGTCAGATCTCTTGGAACTGGAGTTATAGACAGTTGTGAGCTGCCATCTGGGTGCTGGGAATTGAACCTCGGTCCTCTGGAAGAGAAACCAGTGCTCCTAACCCCCAAGCCATCTCTCCAGCCCCCTCAGAGTCATTTTGATTTGCATTTCCATGATGACTAAGGATGTGGGGCTGGAGAGGTGGCTCAGAGGTTAAGAGCACTGACTGTTCTTCCAGAGGTCCTGAGTTTGATTCCCAGCAACCACATGGTGGCTCACAACCACCTGTAATGAGATCTGGCGCCCTCTTCTGTATACATAATAAATAAGTCTTTAGGGGAAAAAAAAAAAAAAGGATGTTGAGCATTTCCTTAAATGTCTTTCAGCCATTTGAGATTCTTCTTTTGAGAATTCTCTGTTTAGCTCTGTAGCCCATTTTTTAATTGGATTGTTTGGTATTTTGCTGTCTAGTTTCTTGAGTTCTTTATTTATTTTGGAGATCAGCCCTTTGTCAGATGTGGGGTTGGTGAAGATCTTTTCCCATTCTGTAGGCTATTGTTTTGTCTTACTTGCTGTGTCCTTTGCCTTACAGAAACTTGTCAGTTTCAGGAGGTCCCATTTATTAATTGTTTCTCTCAGTGTCTGTGCTACTGGTGTTAAATTTAGGAAGTGGTCTCCTGTGCCAATGCATTCAAGGCTATGTCCTACTTCTTCTTCTATCAAGTTCAGTGTTATTGGATTTATGTTGAGGTCTTTGATCCACTTGGACTTGAGTTTTGTGCATGGCGATAGATAATGGATCTATTTGCAATCTTCTACATGTTGACATCCAGTTATGCCAGCACCATTTGTTGAAGATGCTTTCTTTTTTTCATTTTACACTTTTGGCTTCTTTGTCAAAAATCAGGTGTTCATATGTGTGCAGANTAATGTCAAGATCTTCAATTCGATTCCATTGGTCCACATGTCGGTTTTTATGCCAATACCAAGCTGTTTTTATTACTGTAGTTCTATAGTAGAGCTTGAAGTCAGGGATGGTGATGCCTCCAGAAGTTGCTTTATTGTACAGGATTGTTTTAGCTAACCTGGGTTTTTTGTTTTTCCATATGAAGTTGAGTATTATTCTTTCAAGGTCTGTGAAGAATTGTGTTGTGATTTTGATGGAGATTGCATTGAATCTGTAGATTGCTTTTGGTAAGATTGTCATTTTTATTATGTTAATCCTACCTATCCATGAGCATGGGAGATCTTTCCAATTTCTGATATCTTCTTTAATTTCTTTCTTCAAGGACTTAAAGTTCTTGTCATACAGGTCTTTCACTTACTTCATTAGAGTTACCCCAAGATATTTTATATTATTTGTGGCTATTGTAAAGGGTGATGTTTCTCTGATTTTTTTCTCAGCCTGTTTATCATTTGTATATAGGAGGGCTACTGATTTTTTTGAGTTAATCTTGTGTCCTGCCACATTACTGAAGGTGTTTATTATTTGTAGGAGTTCCCTGGTAGAATTTTTGGGGTCACTTAAGTATACTATCATATCGTCTGCAAATAGTGAGAGTTTGACTTCTTCCTTTCCAATTTCGATCCCTTTGATCTCCTTTTGTTGTCTTATTGCTCTAGCTAGAACTTCAAGTACTATAATGAATAAATATGGGGAGAGTGGACAGCCTTGTCTTGTTCCTGATTTCAGTGGAATCGCTTTGAGTTTCTCTCCATTTAATTTGATGTTGGCTGTTGGCTTGCTGTAAATTGCCTTTATTGTGTTTAGGTATGTTCCTTGAATTCCTGATCTCTCCAAGACCTTTATCATGAAGGGGTGTTGGATTTTGTCGAAGGCTTTTTCAGCATCTAATGAGATGATTATGAATTTTTTTCCCTTTCAGTTTGTTTATATGGTGGATTACATTGATAGATTCTTGTATGTTGAACCATCCTTGCATCTTTGGGATGAAGTCTACTTGATCATGGTGGATGATTTTTTTGATGTGTTCTTGGATTCGGTGTGCCAGTATTTTATTGAGTATTTTTGCATCAGTGTTCATGAGGTAGATTGATCTGTAATTCTCTTTCTTTGTTGCATCTTTGTGTGTTTTGGGTAACAGGTAACTGTAGCCTCATAAAAAGAGTTTGGCAATGTTCCTTCTGTTTCTGTTATGTGGAACAATTTGAGAAGTATTGGTATTAGCTCTTCTTTGAAATTCTGATAGAATTCTGTGCTAAAGCCCTCTAGCCCTGGGCTTTTTTTGGTTGGGAGACTTTTAATGACTATTTCTATTTCCTTAGGGGTTATAGGTCTATTTAAATTGTTTTACCTAGTCTTGACGTAATTTGTGCATGTGGTACTTATCCAGAAAATTGTCCATTTCTTACAGATTTTCCAATTTTGTGGAGTACAGGTTTTTGAAGTATGACCTGATGATTCCCTGGATTTCCTCATTGTCTGTTGTTGTGTCTCCCTTTTCATTTCTGATTTTTGTTAATTTGGATGTTTTCTCTCTGCCTTTTAGTTGGTTTGGACAGAGTTTGTGTGTCTTGTTGATTTTTTCAAAGAACCAACTCTTTGTTTCATTGATTCTTTGTATTGTTCTCCTAGTTTCTATTTTATTTATCTCAGCCCTCAATTTGATTATTTCCTGGCATCTATTCTTCCTAGGTAAGTTTGCCTCTTTTTGTTCTAGAGCTTTCAGGTGTGCTATTAAGTCACTAGTGTAAGATTTCTCCAACTTCTTTATATGGTCATTTAGTGCTATGAATTTTTCTCTTAGCACTGCTTTCATAGTGTCCCATAAGTTTGGGTATGTTGTACATTCATTTTCATTGAATTCTAGGAAGTCTTTAATTTCTTTCTTTATTTCTTCCTTGAACCATTGGTGATTCAATTGAGCATTATTCAGTTTCCATGAGATTGTAGGCTTTCTGTAATTTATGTTCTTGAATTCTAACTTTAAGACATGGTGGTCTGATAAAATACAAGAGGTTATTCCAAATTTTTTGTATCTGTTGAGATTTGCTTTGTGACCGAATATGTGGTCAATTTTAGAGAATGTTCCACTGGGTGCTGAGAAGAAGGTATATTCTTTTGTGTTTGGGTGGAATGTTCTGTAGATGTCTATTAAGTCCATTTGAGTCATAACATCTGTTAGTTCCCTTGTTTCTCTGTTAAGTTTTTGTCTGGCAGACCTGTCCATTGGTGAGAGTGGGGTGTTGAAGTCTCCCACTATTAGTGTGTGGATTTTGATGTGCAATTTAAGCTTTACTAATGTTTCTCTTACATATATAGGTGCCCTTGTATTTGGGGCATAAATGTTCAGAATTGAGACTTCATCTTGATGGATTTTTCCTGTGATGAATATGTAATGTCCTTCTCGATCTCTTTTGAATAATTTTAGTTTGAAGTCTATTTTGTTAGATATTAGGACAGCTACACCAGCTTGCTTCTTAAGCCCATTTGATTGGAAAGTCTTTTCCCAGGCTTTTACTCTGAGGGGGACAGAGTAGGACTTGTAGATTATAGGGTCCGATGGGGGTGAGGGGTGGGTAGGTCTGTCCGCAGGAGTCTTGCCTGCTGGCCTACAACTGGGGCTGCAATGGGTGGGGGTAGGGGGCACCTCTTGTCAGTTTTCAAGTGCTTGAGGCTCATGCTTTCTTACCTGTTTTTTCTTCCTTGGTTACTTTTTCCAGTCTCATGATTTAAGTACCAATTGTATAGTGACAACACCCAGATTCGTCACTGCCCAGACCTTTCTTAAGTGCTTATTCATTATTTTCCTGTGCCTGGTAATACCTCAGTTGGCATATGTCACAGCTTCTCAAACTCAAGAGTGGACTCACATTGGAAAGTACTCTTGAATATTTGTACCTCCACTCTTCTTTTGAGACAAGGTCTCACTCTAGCCTCACATTCACCAACTGGCCTCAGCCTCTGCAGTGTTGGGATTACTGTGTTGGGAAATTGCCAAGCAATTTCCCACCTGGCAGAGAAGACGGTTTTATATTTCATTTTCCTTTCTGCCGTGTCTTCCTCTCAAGTCACCAGCCTACTTTTAGAGATGTGTTCTCAGGCTGGCCGCTGGTAGAGCTCTTGCCTAACATGCCTGGAGTCTTGTGGTTGATCTCAGAGCAAAGAAGAAGGAGGAGGAGGGAGAGGAGCAGTTCTGCAGGATTTCTTGACCATTTTCTTGGGACAGTTTTCCTTATGTTCAGTCATTTCCTTCTTGCCTAAGTCCGTATTCCCAGGAGTTCTGTAGTCTCCATTTGCCTTTTAAAATGTAGCTTTAGAAGAGTAGAAGAACCTGTCACGTATGCAGCTCTGGTCTAATTAATGTAACAATGTCCAGCTCTTTGTTTTATTCTGAAACATAAATTTTTAAAAGTCAGTCTTGCTAAACATTTATCAAGCCACAGACTGTAGTTGACACACTCTGTCACCATCTAAAGCTTCTGGAAACAAAGAAAATGGAAATTATTCTCTTAATTCCTTTTTAGAGCTGTTTTGATTTCTAGTAGCATTTTCCTTATGGGTGGGTGTAGAATTGGAAATTCTGAATATTAGCATATTTGTGAGATTTTTTTCTTCTTTGTTCTTTTTTAATAGCTGATTATTTTCATGGCGCTAGCCAATGGAATTTCCAGAATAAAAACAGGACCAGTCACACTCCACACACAAACTGCTATTCATTTTGCTGAACAACTAGCAAAGGTGAGTATTCTATTAGAAAGACCAACTGGGTTAATAAACAGGAAACCCAGTAGTAATCACAGTTGATGCCGCTCATGGGCGCCCTGCATGGCGGGCTCTTAGCTACCTCAGCATCTCTCTTTGTGTTGTACTCTGTGTAAAACGGTGGGTGCCTGTGAGTCAGAAAGCTTAACTCACACATCACACCCCACACACTAGTAGTGGGAGATTGTTTTAGGTCTGTAGGTCTTGTTCCCAGCCTGGGTTTTGAGCACACCAAGAGGACATTTTTGAAGGTCCTGTGGTTCTGTAGCCATCAATAAAGACATTCTGCTTTTAATACTATGTGAGCTCATGTTTATACCTTTTTTTCAGGACACTTAACTAGAGAGAGAGATTATTATATATTTCACTGTGAAAATAATGTTAATTTCTTTGTAGAAAATTTATAAACTATTTCCTCTGGCTAGTAAAGCCACTGTGGAGTGTTTTTCCTTCTCAAGTTGCTTCTCACTGTTTTTACTATGAATACACACAGCTGCTTCTTCTCCTTTTCCAGTACCATAACATATTTTTATTTTGGAAATTCTCTTTTACTTTTTGCATGGTTTTAGTTTAGTTTTATTGAGTCAGGGTCTCAGTCTGTATTTTGGGCTGGCTTTGAACTTCCTAGATAGACCAGTAGAACTTGTGTTCCTCTCTCCTCACCTCTGGAGTGCTGGGACACAGCAGAGCCACCACACCCAGATGCTTATTCTCTGTAATATAATTGTATAAAATTTATGACTCAAATTTTATGAGGTTGCTGACTTTTTTGAAATTATAAAAGTAATTCAAATGAGGCATGGTAGTGAGTGCCTGTAATCCAGCACTTGGGGGTCAGAGGTCAGCTCTGTCTACATGGCACGTTTCAGGCCAGCCTAGGCTATAAGGTAGAGACTCTTTCAAAACAAGAGCAATAAAAGGGTATAAAAGAACTATGTCAAACTCTCTAAAGAATATTTTTTTTTAATTGACAATAGTTATTTTCATACAAAATATTCTGATCATGGTTTCCCTCTTTCATCTCCTCCCAGACCCTCCCCACCTTTCCACACTGCCAACTCAACACCTTTCTTAACAAGCAAGTTAAAAAAAAAGATAAACAAGAATAAAAGGAACAAACAACAAAAAAGAATAAAAAAGAAGCAAAAGACATGACACACACACATACACACACATACAAAAGAATATTTTTCATGAGCCAGGCATGGTAGTACATGCTTATAATTCTAGCACTAGGGAGGTGGAGGCAGGAGGATCAGGAGTTCGAGGCCAGCCAGTGCTATATAACAAGACCCTGTGTCAAATGCCATCTTCACTCCCTCTATCACCAAAAGTAATTCACTAGCTAAAGAAAAATTAGGCATCACAGCTGTGGAGGTGCACCATGCCGGTCACTGTGCTTTTTTTTCTGTACAGTTCTTTACAATTTCTACTCCATTTTTGGTTGTTAAAAGGAATAGACAGGTTTCACTTAAATCAAGAAAAGGCTTGTAAGAATTGAAGACAGCTAATACCTGATGACAAGTGTGAATTAACTATTTTATAATATCCTTGATTCCCTGTGTCTTACTTTTTGTTTTTTTTATTGTTCTGGGAATCCAAACCAATGATCTGTGCATTTTGGGCAAGCATTCTATCATTGAGCTCCATTGTATTATTATTATTATTATTTTTAAGTTATTTTTATTTTATTTTATATTTATGGATGGTTTGCCTACATTTATGTCTGTACCATATTTGTGCCTGATTCCCTGGGACACTAGAAAAGCTTGTGTAGTCCCCAGGAACTGGAGTTAGAGGTGATTGTGAGCCTCCCTGTGGGTGCTGGGATTGAATCTGGGTCCTCTAGAAGAACAGCCAGTGCTCTTAAGTGCTGAGCCATCTCTTCAGCCCCCTGCACTTACTTTTATTTCTACTTATGCTGTATTTACACTTATTACTCTCTTCCCTCATAGATTGATGTCCTTGCTAGTTGTTANTTAGTTTTAGCCATTGTAGCCTT
Organism: Neotoma lepida; assembly: GCA_001675575.1. Taxonomy (NCBI): domain Eukaryota; kingdom Metazoa; phylum Chordata; class Mammalia; order Rodentia; family Cricetidae; genus Neotoma; species Neotoma lepida. Next base: position 402,115 of record LZPO01116973.1, read on the forward strand.
AAGTTTTAAGTACTTTGTATATTTGTAGCCACTTACATGTTACTTAATGATGTCCTTGCTAGTTGTTATTTAGTTTTATCCA
>LZPO01116973.1:426195-440062 GCA_001675575.1 Neotoma lepida
AGAAGACAATGAAAGACACTGTTTCTTTCCCTAGTTGCTTTGGTCATGGTGTTTGCTGCAGCAATAGACACCCTAATTAAGGCAATAAATAATGTAAAACTGAAGATGTGTAAGTAAGTGTTCTTTAGAAAGGATTATAGTCAAAATAATTGTTTNGTTTTTTTAATTTTTATTTATTATTATTATTACTATTACTACTACTACTATACATATACTACTACTACTCACTCCATAGCCCTGGAACTCACTACACAGACCAGNCTGACCTTGAACTCACCCGCACTTCATCTGTCTCTGCCTCCCAAATACTTCGATTAAAGGCATGCATGACCNTACCCAGCCAGTTGTCCAGTTTTCCCTGTATATTAATTTCATTCAGGAAGGTTTCTTCAAAGCATTATTAGTTAACTTTACTTTCTAGAACAGAAGTAGAATTCCCTGAGCAAAACCAGTGTGACTTCTACTGTCTCCAGATCAGAAAGCAGGATGGCAGAAATGAAAGCTGTGTTGTTCTCCAGTGGACAGTGAATCTTCCCAGCCCCTTCCCTGGATATCATGATAAACTTGAGTGACTCCTTTGTGTCTTCATTTGTGCTCTGAGCTTACTCAGAACTACAAGTTCTAGGTCTGAGGCAAAAAATGTTTTTTTTTTAGTAAAGAAAAATTAAACAGGAAATGCAACCAAAAAGGCACTGTCTGCCAAATACGTAATTTGTTTATTTATTCATTGAAGTGCTAGAGCCTTGTATATGCATGATAAGTACTTACTACATAGCTATACTCCTGCCCTGCTTGTTATCTGCTTGTCTGTTAGAAGATAAGGAACTGGTGTGTGTCCTGCCTGGTTTTATGTCAACTTGACAGAAGCTAAGAGTCATCACAGAGGAGGGAACCTCAATTGATAAAATGCTTCCATATGATTTGGCGGTAAGGCGTTTTCTTAATTAGTGATTGATGGGGGAGGGCCCATTCCATTGTGGGTGGTGCCATGCCTGGGCTGGTGGTCCTGGGTTCTATAAGAANGCAGGTTGAGGAAGCCATGGGGAGCCAGCCATAAGCAACACCCCTCCACNGCCTCTGCAGCAGCTCCTGCCTCCAGGTTNNGGCTCTGCTTGAGTTCAGTGCTTCTGATAANGAACAGTGAGTGAAATAAACTCTTTCCTCTCTAAATCGCTTTGGTCATGGTGTTTCATNACAGCAGCAGTAATCCTAACTAAGACAGGTGTGAGAGTCCCAAATGCATCCAGCTGGGTTCTGCTAGTTTGGCTTTGGAAAACACAGATATTTACATTATGATTCATACTAGTAACAAATTACCATTATGAAGTAGCAATAAAATAATTTTATGGTTGAGGGTCACCACAACGTGAAGAACTATATTAAAGGGTTGCAGCATTACGAAGGTTGAGAACCAGTGCATTAGGGAGACGTGCAGGCTAGTTTTATGTCAACTTGACACTAGCTAGAGTCATCTGAAAGGAGGGAAACTTAATTGGGAAAATGTCTCCCTAAGATCTGGCTGTAGGGCATTTTCTCAATTAGTGATTAATGGGGGATTGCCCAGCCCNTTGTGGGTGGTGCCATGCCTGGGCTGGTGGTCCTGGGTTCTACAAGAAAGCAGACTCAGCAAGATGGGGAGCAAGCCAGTGAACAGCACTCCTCCACAGCCTCTGCATCAGCTTCTGCCTCCAGGTTCTTGTCCTGTTTGAGTTTCTGTCCTTTCTTCCTTCAATGATGAAGAGTGATGTGGAAGTGTACGCCAAATCAACCCTTTCCTCCCCAAGTTGTTTTTGGTCGTGGTGTTTTATCACAGCAGTAGTAGCCCTGACTAAGACAGGAGACCTCCATAAAAGCAAGAACATGAGAAGTTACCTTCACCCCATGTTAGAAGAGGTATTATGAGTCCTTGAGTCCCTGAGAGAACCATTTAATACATGGTTCCTGGTTTTCAGGAACACCTCTGCTTACTGTATTTTCAGCCAGGAACCCTAAAGCTTTGTCTTAAATTCAATTAGAACCAAATCAGATTCTGCCCTTCCTCCACTGCCCACTCTGAGGTCACTTTCCTCTTGATCTAAGAAGCATGAGGCCCNGTGATGTGGTTAGATACTGAGGACGAGACAAGAGCCGAGACTTGGTAGATTCTGAGGAAACAGTTAGGTGTTGATGTGGAGGAGATGCCCCAGGAGTCCATGAACTGAAGTGTATTTATGCAATGGGAACAAAAAAAAAGTTCTTAAGTTCAAAATATAATAAACTAATCAACCCCTTCCAGTTTTTATTTTGTTTTATGTTTATTTGTTTTGGAGACAAGATGTGCTATAGCCCAGGCTGGCCATTTGCTGTGTATCCAAGGCTACCTGTACCTCTTGAGTGTTGGATGGCAGATACGTGACACTGTGCCTTGCTTAATGTGGTGACTGAATTCCTGCCTTTGTGTGAGTTAGGTAAATATTCTACCAACTGAGCTTCATCCCAATCTCTTACCCCAGTCTCCTTTCCTCAGTCACTCTAGTAGCCCTGGGCATTGGTGGTTGGGTGGACAGCATAGTCTTTAAAACCTTTTTACATTTATTTNATTTTAATTTTTATTTGTGTGTGTATGTGTGCCATGGGATGTAGGTGGACATCAGAAGGCAACTTCCAGGAGTCTGTTCTCTCCCTCCACCATGTGGGTCTCAGGGATTGAGCTTAGGCAGCCAAGCTTGGCAGCAAGTGTCTATCTACTGAGCCATCTCTCCAGCTCCAGCACGGCCCCTTGATATTGCCTCTATTTCTTTATTTATCCAAGCACGAGATTCAGACTAATCTTGTACATGGCTTTTGATGAGCCCAGGGACTACTGAGTCAGGGGTTTCCACAGTATCTGGGATCATGTGTGTGTGTGTGTGTGTGTGAGAGAGAGAGTGTGTGTGTGTGTGTTTTGAGACAGGGTCGCTCTACATAGCCCTGGCTGTCCTGGAACTCACTATGCAGACCAGGCTCACGAGTTCCACATGCCTCTGCCTCCAGAGTGCTGAGATTAAAAGCACATGCCACCATGCCTGGCCATACCAGGCTCTGAGAGCCTCCTTATTAAACCTCACTAAGGCTGGCATAAGCTCTCTGTTGTCATGCCATTTCTTCTGTGCAGTAGGAAATGCCGTTCTCCTTCCTGTCTCTGAGGTTTTGTTCCCATTATCCCTTTACTTTAGCCCTTTCCTCTCCCCCTTCCATTCTGCNTTTTCGAGTCCTTCACATTTATTAGTACAGTCCAAGNTAGCCTTCCTCCAAGTACCCTTTCTGAGCTCTCCAGCCCCCACTCCAGTCTTCTCTGAATTGCTAATCTACTGTAGATTTTGGCCCTTAATTACACATTGTCTCCTAGAATTATATGTTATCTCTGAGTAGACCCAATCCTCATTCATCTGCTTGACAGTTATCTACTGAGTAGCTCCGATGTGAAGCGCTCACTTTCTGTTATAGGTACATGTGCCACACTACTGAATTTTAAAGGCTTAATCAATTCTTAGATCTTGGGGACAGGACAGATGGCAGTGGGAAAATAAAGAATCAAAGNGGAGCTCAGCTGTGAGTTATGGGTAATTTGTTTTCTCTCTCTCTTTTCTTCTTATCCTCCACCTCCCTGCTTCCCTCGTTCTCTCTTCCCCCCTCCTCCCTCTCTTCCTACTACTTCCTCGTACTTCTTTGCTTTTTAAGAAATGTATACCTAGGGGCCTGGAGAGATGGCTGAGTTGTTAAGAGTACTACTGGCTGTTCTTCCAGAGGACCCAGGTTTGATTCCCAGCACTGACAACTGAACAACAGTTCTAGGGGATTGGACACCCTCTTCTGGCCTCCCTGTGTACTTCATACACGTAGCATACAGACATACATGCAAGCAAAATACTCATCCACATAAAATAAAACATAAAAAAAGAAGTCTGTAACTAGTGTTTAGTGCTTTGGAAGTTTTACTAAGAAAAGGGCTGACTGAAATTGAGAAGAAGCCATTGTATTTTTGCAATTTGGAAATTATTAATCACNTCTCACAGTGAAATATCTTCATAATGATTAGGCAAGAAGTATTTTGAAGGGTTCTCGAGCTGGGGATGGAACTCAGTTGTTTGAGAGCTTGCTTTATATGCACAAGGCTCCAGGTTTGGTCCCCAGCACTATGTACACCAGGCATGGTGGCTCATGCCTGTGATCCCAGTACTCACGAGATGGAGGTAGGAGATTCAGAAGTTTGAGGTCATTGTCCACTGTGTAGGAATCTGGAGGCTGGAGGCCAGTCTAGAATGAGACTGTGCCAAAAAAAAAAATGAAGAATAGAAAGTTACCCATAAATCTAATAAAAATGGAGCTATTAACAATATCAAATACTTCATACCAGGCACTGTTCTTAGTTGGACACATTTGTTTATTCATGTAATCCTCACGACAGTCAGTTGTAACAGGTATAGAAATGGCGATGCAAGCTCATTCCCAGTGAACCGTATATTTCAAATCCAAAAGGTCAACACCAAACCCACACCCTGGATGCTTGACTACACTGCCAAAGACTGAGTGACTAGCTTCACCTCTTTGCATTTCTCTGCTGCTCTTGGGGAAAAGCCTGTGCATTACTGTGGTACTTTTTCAGCAAATAAGACTCTCAGGAGTGTATTTGGCCTAGGCATACCTAGAGACTTTTGCTTTTTTGTGTGGGTAACTCTGCAATTTCAGATGTAGCTGAAAGAAGCTGGCCAAGAATGCGCAGAAGTACTGAGCAGAAGGGACTTATAGAGCAGAAGTCAGAACTGTGAAAGAGAAGGTTTGCTTAGTTGCTGTCTACCTTCCTTCCATGAACTTCTTTTTGAAGATTTATTTTATTTTAATAAACTGTGCTTGTATGTGTCTGTTATGGGTGTGTGCAATGTGAATGCAGATCCTGTGGGGTCAAGGAGAAGGCTTTGNATCTTCTTGAGCTACACATGGTTGTGATCTGCCTGCCATGAGCACTGAGAATTGAACTCAGGTCCTCTGCATGAGCAGCAAGCTCTCTTAACCTCTGAGCCATCTCTCTAGCTCCGACTTCCATGAGTTTTGCTGATGCATTGACACCAATGTATTGAGTACTATTGTGAGCTGATTATTCTTTGTGTGTGTGTGTGTGTCTCTGTGTGTATATGTATGGTATATGTGCAGGCATGTGTGGGTGTGCGCACCTGTGCCCATGTGAAGACCGAAGGACATCAGGTGTCTTGCTCTATCATGTTTTATATCATTCTTTTGAGTCAGGGTCTCTCACTGAATCTGGAGCTAGGCTGGTGGCCAGCAAGCCCCAGAGTGCCTCCCACAAAGCTGGGGTTACAGGTGTCCCTGTGACCATACTTGGCTTTTTATTTGGGTGCTGGGATTCAAACTGAGGTCTTTATCTTTGTGCAGCAGACACTCTCACCCATTGATCCATTTCTCCTGCCATGTTCCCCCTCTTGATTATTCTTGAAAGTTGTGAGGGCTTCATAGAGGAAGTGTCGACTGCTGTTCCGCATTGATTCATTTAGTACTTTGGGAAATAACATTGTAGGGTATGAACCAGCACACTTTCCCCCTTTAGGTAGGAGCACAAAGAAAGCAAGAAGTTTGGTAGATCCAACTCTGTATAAAGAAGAGAAGGCTGGGCATGGTGGCACATAACNGTAGTCCTGGGAGACTGAGGCAGGAGATATGCAGTACAAGAACAAATATGTAGTGAATCCTGGGTTAGCCTGTGCTAGAGAATGAGACTTGTCTCAACAAAACAAAACAAACAAANACCCCACCACACAGAGCAAAGGGAAAACCAGGATCCATTCTAGTTACTATCCCAGGGACACAGCCAGAGAAGACTGTTAAGTTGGGAAAGCTCCGGGGTTTCTTTACCTTTGAAATCTTCTTCTACATAATGTGCTTTGGTCCCTTTTCATCTCTATAATGTTTACAGGAAAACCTCAGGATTTATTTTGTATCCTTTTTTGTTTTGTTTTGATTTGCTTCTTGTTTTTGAGGGCGGCGAGATAGAATAGCTGGAGGGATAAAAGCCCACTCTCCACCTTGGGCCTGGTGACAGCGTGCCGGTGGAATGTGCACCCACTGGCCTGGTTCTGGGGTGATAATATTAAATGCTCAGAGAACCAAAAAGAGCCGATGTGCAAGCCAGGGCTGAGCTGTCCAGAAGCCCCCACGGAGCTTCCAGGCAGGGTCTATGTTCTTCAATCACAACCGATGCTCTCACTGGAAAGAGTTATCCAGTGATATTTTTGGTTTGATTTTATAACATACATACTACCAAATTTGTTTCTAATGCTCTAGTTTTTTTTTTCTATTCCCTTTTGCTATATTGCAGTTGTGTGAAATGATTGAAATGGTAAAAGTACATTGTCAGTATGTCCTGTCAGAGGTTGAACATTGTCTTTTCTTCCCTGTGAAGAGAGAATAAACCTTGAAGTCACTGGGGAGTCAGCCTAACATGGCTACCCCTGGTCAGGCATCACTGAGGGTAGTCTCTTTTCAGAAGGGTACACTACAGGGGGTGGGGTGGGGGTGATGGTGGATAATCTCATTGTCCATCTCAGAGATGCTCCCTGACAGAAATGTTTAGAGTAGTAGACAGCTGGGTTCATTGATTTACAAGCTGAAGTGAAGTCACTACAAATGGTGAAATTGGAGATTTGGGAGAGTCAACCATAGACAATGTCAAGGTCAAGGTCTTATACCAGCAGAGCAGAGNTTGGAAAGAGGATGCAGTTGGAGAATGAGCTTGGGAGAGAACAGGAATATTTCCGACTTTTGAATTTGTGGTGGTGGGGGGGAAGGACTGGAGATGTGGCTCAGTGGCTTAGGGACCATACCGCTCTGGTAGAGAGAACCCGAATTGGGTTTCCAGCATCCATGATGGGTTGCTCACAACTGCTCCGAAGGATTCAATGCCCTCTTCTGGCCTTTATAGGCATCTGCACTCACGTGCACCCTCTCCCCTCCCCTAAATAAAAATAAAACAAATCTTTAAAAACAAAAAAAAGAGCAGAGAAACAAGGAATGGAATGGAATCACCGAAGTGGCTGGAAAAGAGTTACAGCATTGGTTGGCACAGAGTTTACAGAGAGAATTCATTTAAATGCAGATGTAACCTGGAAAGGACCCTACTAGACAATTAGTAGAGACCAACAATGATGATTTTAGTATGGATTAATTTTAAGATTGCCTAGCTACTTCCAAGATAGGAAAAGTTGGAAAACCAGGGCTGTGGGTAGGAAAAATCGAGAGCTAGGAGACGCTAACCCTGCCCCTTCACTTCCCTTTCTGCACCGTTACTGCATGTTGAATTAATTGTATTTAACCANACCTTCCCCTTTTCTTTCCAGNGCTAAGTCTGGTGTCCCCTCCACCCCAGTTACTCTTAGATATCAGCCAAAATGATGAGTTTAGCTGCCGTCCCCAACTTTATCTCTTTCTGAGGGTCAAAGAGCTTTTGAGAGCCACAGAAGTCACTCTACAAATGACCTTGAAGAGAGTAGAAACTTGAATCATGTTTATTCCACTGATTTCAAACAAACACTAGGGAATATACATTCTTTTCAAATATCATATTTGGGCATGGGAGTATTTGGAAATCAACCCTCTGTACTCATCCCTAGAACAGACACCACANTTTTCACAGGATGAATAGCATGTGGAATTCAGCTCACACATGACTATTCAGATTAAATCAAGGATAATATTTTCTTCAAGGATCAATTTAAATTGAATTTTTTAAATTAATCATATATCTCTGTGTCTCTGTATGGGTATGTGCATGTGAAAGCAGAGGCCAGAAGAGGGTGTTGGGTCCCCTGGAGCTGGAGTTACAGGTGGTCGTGAGCTGCCAGATGTGAGTGCTGGGAACAGAACTCTGGTCCTCTGGAAGAGCAATATGCCTTATTAACNGCTGAGTCATGTCTCTAGTCCCACACCCCCCATGAATCACGTCTCCAACCCCAGGGATAATATTTTAGTAACAATATGATTTTGCCAATGACTCCACCTGCGTTTTAGAATCTGATGCTGAATTAGGCTGAATAAGAAAATGTTGGTATTCTATTATGCTAGGATGAATTCAAAGTTGGCTGCACTCTGGCCAAAGGTTTCTCTTGCAGAGTAAAATTCCATTGCTGGAGTTATCCCTTCNGGAGGGTAGAAGTGGATGGTCTCCATCTTTGATAAAGAAATGATAAAACATGGGCTGAGACTTCAGAGCCATGTTTATAGATTACCAAATGAGGCTAATCCTCACTCTACCCTACCTGCCCTTCCTGTGTCTTTTCTTATAGCATCTTCTCATTCACAGTCCTGCACAGGTGAGCAGGTACCCGGGAAGTTGCACAGTGATAAAGCCTTACATGTTAACCTTCCAAAGAATGTTTGTTTGCTTTACTTTTTTAGGGCTGTGACCAAACCTAGACTCTCGGGCACACTTCGAAAGTGCTCTACTACTGGGTTACTTCCCTAGTTGAATGCTGTGGGTTTTTGTTTTTGTTTTCTTTTGTTTTGTTTCTTTATCATGAATTCTCAAAATCAAAATGCCCTCAAAACTAAAATAAGCAAATAAGTAACTAAATGAATGAATAATACTTCGAGCTTCCTAATGCTTCTTTCCCATATAAGACTGTTCTTGTCCCCCCCCCCTTTTTTTCCACAGGGTTATATAAAATTTTTTATCATTGTTTAATTTTTATTTGGATCTTGCCTCATTTTTCAAAGTATGTGAGGTCACTTATAATAATAAACATGGACTTTAAAATAGTAACCTATAAATCAGGCCTAGAGTAATAAGAACCAGAGTAGAAAGTCATGGCCAGGCAGAAAAGTTGAACTCAAGTGAACCCCTAGAATTAAGTTTCAAGACTGGTCTAGGATTCCGGGTGAAAGTGAAAAGGGAGACGTGATATGTATACATCCATCTCTCCTCACCCCTCCTACCCTTTCCAAACACTCAGCTTCTTAGGGGAAATATATATAGCTTTGCCTAATACACAACCCCCAGAAGAAACTTCTCATACGAAGCTATATGTTTCAACATCGTTACGGTTTCCACAAAACTTTTTATAATAGTGGGCATAAAACTAGAAGGAAATAAGTCTCAACTGAATAAAATAGTGAACGGGTAAGCTGTGCTTTAGGTATGAAGGAAACAGTGAGTGTACATGGCACAACTCAGGGGACCCGTGTTTGTTTACCAATTTATACCGCAGTAGCAAATAACGAGGGATTTAAGAGTCCTCACTTGTGTGCTTTGGAAACACTGAGCAATCATCTGGCCCAGTTGCATCATTCTTTGCTCAAGTGATGCTTACTTGATAATTGTTTGCTGAATGGCACAAATCATGGGCTATTCCGTTGTGTGTTGATGTTGCTCTTTACATAATTAAATGCTTTCAATGAATGGGCCATTAAGAAAATAATAGTAGTGTCTAAGGAAAAATTTTATTTACCCCGTTTATCTCCATCCTGGACAATACTGACTAAACTGTAATAGATGCTAAGTTGGCGGGGTTAATTCAGACGACGTGTCTCATCCCATCTCGATCCTTATCACACGTTGTCTGCAACACCCGAATGCCCTTCTGCCTAACTGTGGGAGTTTTCTGGGCCACTTCCTGTTCCCAGTCCTTCCTCCTCTCTTGTTCTGACCCCAGCTAGGACTTTGGCCCAGTTTCCTGGAGACAATCTGTGTTTAGCCTCTGGCTCCTACCCTGAAGGTCTGTGGATGGGGGCTCCTGCCTTGCTCTCCTCTCCAAGTTCCAGGGTGCTGGGCCAGCTTACATGCTTCTTTGTGTCTGTGAGTGGGTGTACAACCAGACTTAGCTTCTTCCTGAGCAGACTGGAGTCAAAGAGTAAACCCACATGGTGATCACAATGATTTAATGAAGTGAAAATACTCCAAGGTGTATTCATAAACACACACACACACACACACACATATATGGAAATGCTCAAACACGTATCCATTTGTCCTAGTTACCTTCTTGTTGCTTTGCTAAAAACCATGACTAAAAAGCAACTTGAGGAGGAAAGGGTTTATTTCACATTACACTACCATCACTGAGGTATGCCAAGGGAGGAACTCAAGGCTGGAACCTGGAGTTAGGAAGTGAAGTAGAGGCCATAGAGGAATGCTGCTNGCTAGCTTGCTCCCTCTGGTTTGCTCAGCTCTCTTGATACAGGACCACCTGCCTAGAGACAGCATTGCCAGAAGTGGGCCAGACTCTCCTACATCAATTAGCAGTTAAGAAAAGACCTCACAGACACAGGTCAATATGATCNGGTCAATTCTTCAGTTGAGGTTTCCACTTCCCATATGACTTTAGGTCTGTGTCAAGTTGACNACTGAATCTAATATGACACCATTAATCCATCTGTCTGTCCATCCATCTGAAAAATGCTCAAATGTNTACCCATCTATCCATTTTCCATTATGTGCCTGGCACTGAGAACATTGAAATAAGCATGATACTGTTTTTCTTCANAGTATTATATTAATAATAAAGGAAGAAGTAATTTTAAGACTTTTTTGCTGTGCAATTTATCATTTAGCTATACAGAGGAAATAACTAAGTAGGCAAATAGGAAGATTGATATGACAAAGATGATGTGTTTTTCAAAGCAGTTACTAATTGTTTTCTATAGAGATTCTCAAAATGGGGTGATCTTGCCACTCTGAGACCCTCTACAACAACTGAAGAGGTTTTGCTTCAGTTGTGAAGAGGAGATACAGTGGCTAAAAGTCAAGGATACCACTAACCAGCCCACAGTACACAGGACAGCCCCCCAAATGTCACTAACCATCCCACAGTATACAGGACAGCACCCCAAATGTCACTAACCAGCCCACAGTACACAGGACAGCCCCCCAAATGTCACTAACCATTCCACATACAAAGGACAGCTCCCCACTATAATGTCACTAACCATCTCACACTACACAGGACAGCCCCCCCCCATAATGAAGAATTATTGAGACCAAATTATCAACAGATAGGACTAGGGGTGTGGCTCAGANGGAGAATGCTCATCTACCATGTGTAAGGGTCCTGGGTTCTATCTCTGAAGAAATTGTGAACAGAACTGAGGTTTAAAACCCTTGGCTANTGTATATGCCAATCTAAATGTGTCCAGTAGAGCCTATCTACAAAGTTTCCTTTAGCCTAATACCCATTGCTATTTCCAATAATAACATCTGGCATTTGTTGTTCAGGCTGTGGCAGGCATTATGGTAATTCTTTTAACTGATTATATTATTTAACTCTGAAACCCCCAAAGGGTAGATATCACTATCAGCTTGATCTTAGAGGGGAGATATGTTTGGTGGAGTAAAGAAACACACACAAATACTTACCTGGCAGGGGAGATACCATGATAATGAAGGTGGTTTTCCCAGGGTGAGGCTTACCCAATGCACTCCAGATGCACTGACTCCTGTGAGTTGCACAAACTCAACTGCATAATTTGTGGCAGTGGCAGGGGGAGGGGCTGCATTCACTTTCTCCCCTGTTGAAATTAAATTTTAATAGCAAAATGCAGAAATCCACACAAGGGCTAGGGGGTATAACACTTGCCTAGCAGGCATGAAGCTCTGGGTTCAATGCCTAGCACTAGACAAACAACTAAAAAGAAAAGAAAAGCTTTGCCCAAGGTCTCATTGCCAGTANCAGAGCAGGGTTTTCTGTTGAAGGCAAGAACTGTGAGTCTTCACTAGCGCAAGTGACACCTTTAGCTCAGATGGGGAACTCCCTCTTCAGCTCATAAGTACTTGCTTTTGTGAGCGTGTGTGNGCTTCGGGCTTCTGGTGGGAATCTGGGGGAAAGGAGGTTGGCATACAAGTGCATAAATGCCATCCAAATTTGGGGAAAGAGGGTTTTACACTTTAAAACAGCAACATCTAGTTGAGATGATTAATTAATGGTCCCTCCCACACAACTGTGCAGTGGCCATATTAATCCAATCTAATTAAACCAAATCAACCCTAACTGTTAGTCATCTCCAATCTAGAGATGGCTGTGTTGCCTCGGAGTAAACGGTAGTACTATAAATAGCAGATGCAAACTGACAAGTTCCGGCACAGCCAGTCTGCCTTCATTACCAAAGACATCACTGCTTCAGCCTCTCCCTCTCATCCATCTCTCTCTCTCTCCTCTCTCTCCTTTCTCTCCTCTCTCTCTCCTCTCTCTCTCTCTCTCTCTCTCTCTCTCTCTCTCTCTCTCTCTCTTTCTGCTTTACCAACAGCCCCTGGGCAGTTATGATTTAGGAAAAAAACTAGGATCAGACTGCATTCTTTGTCAAGTTTTGCTGTCTCCTGAATGCAAGCATTAGTGTGCTTCCATCCACCCCTTTGCATTGTGGTGTCTGAACACTCCCAGACTGTAAGTTGATCAAGTTCCTTAACCCCATAATCTAGCTGATAGAAGGTAATCGAATACCACCTCTGCCCATGTGATAGGGCAGAATTCCTCTGTCTTCTCACCTGAGTACAACCGGCTTGTGCCACCCAGAAGAATGAGAAGGTAACTCAGAATATGTGGGGTCCGTATAGCCCAGGAGGATATCCTTATGAAGAAGAGGAAGTATGGGCCCCACAAATCGCAGGTCAGTGTGAAGAGAATGCTGTTTTGCTTGCTTTCTGTGAGTTTTAAAAATAGCTTGTGTTGAAATAACCCATTGACTTGCCTGTTTCATTTTTAGGATTTTGAGGCATGTGTGCATGTGGGTGTNTTTAACACANCAGGAGGAATTTTTAGAAATGATAACTAGAATTCATATCTGTTTGGTTGTCATTAGTTGAAACACCTTTATGTGCATGGCCCATAACAATGTCTAGGGGGTTAAATGTCAAAAATGTTTCTTTTTCTTGAAAAAGGGAGTTTGACAGGTGCAGATGTTTTTGTGAGTAAGCGTCCCTTTGTCCTGCTTGTCATCAAGACTAGTGCATTACTTTTCTCCCATAAAATTTAGTATGTCTCATAGGAACCATTTCATTTCTGACTTCTTTGAATTCATTGCACAGTAGGTGGCTGCCCAAACGTGTGTGTGTGTGTGTGTGTGTGTGTGTGTGTGTGTGTGTTTCTTCCATCCTTTAGAAGTTATGGGAAAGTTAAATACTCTTTAAGACGTCAAGGTCTGCCATATGTTTAGGTCAGTACTATAGTTCTATATTTTAGAACCTTCAGAAAAGTTTGCAGAGGCCCTGCTGTTAATCAACCTCTTTCTACAATATCCATTCACACTGCTTATAAACCCTTCCTAATACTACAAGTATTTAGAATCCTACTGAGTGAGAATAGCAACTGGATCTGCTGACTGCAACCTGGACCTGGAATGCTGTCTCAGTCCTGGGTCTGACAGCTCGTTCATTTGTTCCCATTTGACAGGGGAGACAAGCATAGTTTCCATGAAGCAANGCAGGTCATTTGTACAGCTAAGAACACAAGGGCTTGAATGCAGGGGCTGACACTGAAGGCCACCTGGTCANGGCTGTCCTGAGTGGTAACTGTCCTCCGACCCAGGGTTTCATTGAAGGCTTGTGAAGCAGGGAGGCAACAGAAAGAGGTGGGGAAGGAGAGTGGAGGCTGCTTTGGTTATCAGGTTGCCTCTAATTTTCCTCACCTGAGTTTTATAGCACTTGTGAAAGTAACAAATTGGCCCAGAAAACTGGCTGTCCTTTCCAAATAGATAATACTATATTTTATCTATTGTTAATTTTATTGAGAACTTCATCAGTTCATATGATGTTTTGATCACCCCCTCATTCCTTCCTCTTCACTTCCTCCCCTATCACCCACAACACTTTTCCTTCCAAACTACATGATGTATTCTCTCCTCTCTCTCTCTC
>LZPO01116973.1:440272-462918 GCA_001675575.1 Neotoma lepida
TAGTATTTTATCACAGCAATAGAAAAGTAACTAAGACATTTACTGAGTAGCTAAGATTGACCTTGAACTCTCATGCTCCTGCCTCTGCCTCCCAAGGGCTGGGATTACAGGTGTGAGCTACCATTCTTAGCTCTGAATACATATTTAAGCTACAGGTGGCAGTGTATGCTACAGACTCAATGTATCATGTGTTATAAAAGAGGGTGTTGAGGATAAATCTAAGGTCTAAGGCCTAAGGCCCTTTTCCAGGGCCAATGTCAATCAAATGAGGTGATGCTTGTACAGGGATTAAGTTTTTTNTTTTTAGCATCAGAAGTTTTGGGCCTGGAGAATAATGTTTGCAAGAGTGCATATAGATCATAGTCAAAAGCCACAGACTAGATGAGGTCATACGAGGAGTGGCTGAGGCAGAAGCATATGTGCTCTGAGCTCTGGGTGCTCCAGTTTTAGAAAGCTGAGGAGATAAGGAGCAGAGTCGAGCACAGCAGGAGTCCACTAGACAGAAAAAGAACCAGCGGATTAATAGGGGAAGCCAAGGAAGAGAGTGATTGGAAAGGGAGAGAGCAAACAGGGTTCAGTGTTGCTAGTACATAAAGTAAAATGAAGAGCGAGAGTTAGGGAGATTAGCAGGGCCCCTGGTGACTGCCACCAGGATAGCTTTGATAGCNTTGGTGTGAGGTGACACAGAAATCTGAATGCAGTATGTTCAAACAAGAATGAGCTGTGAACATTTGGAGATAGAAGCTAGAAAAAATTTGAGGAATTTTGCTAGGAAAGGCAGCAGAGAATCTACACACACACACACACACACACACACACACACACACACACAGACAGAGGTATGCTAGTGTGTGTGTACCGGATGCATGTGGAGACAGTGGACAACCTGGGTGTCTCTCCTGTCTACCTTGTTTTGTTTGTTTGTTTTTGATATAGGATCTGTCACTAGGACCTGGGCTCATGGATCAGGTGTGGCTGGCTGGCCAGGAAGCCCCAGTGGTCTTCATCCTTGGCTTCCCTAGCACTGGGATTACAAGTGTGCCACCATACCTACCTATTTACACGGGTGCTGGAAACTGAATTTAGAGATGGTTGTGGCTTGAGCAGCAATACTTCACCAGCTGAACTATCTCCCCAGTCCAGAGAAAACAGCATTATATTTGACTAATCCAGAGATGCTTATTACCNTTTTTGAATTTTTTTCTGGTGCTGGGATTTGAATCAGGGGTCTCATGTATGCAAGGTGAGGCATTCAATAAATTCAGCTATATTCTCATACGTCTCTCTTATCTTTGGTACAATGCACTGTCCCTGCTGGCTTGCCAATATCTGTATCTCTCTAGGGGTTATTTTTCTTCCTTGAATCTCANATGTGTGCAACAAAGAGAAGTGCCAAGATACTATACCAGGGAGCAGCTCCCAACCAATGGGTGATGGGAGCTGGTAGGTAAATCTCCTCCTCTTAGGGGGAAGAGGAGGTGGGTGGAGTTTAAGGTGGTAGTTTTACACCATTGTGTAGTGTATCTATGGGAAATAAGTTCCAGTTGTTCACGGTGGTTGCCAGGATTACAGACAACATCCTCTATCGATTGTCTCTTCTTCCTTCCTGGCCTCATTGTCCTCACTCTCCAGATGGTGTTTCCTGTAATTCCCAAATAAATTACTTGTACTTGAACCTTTGTTTCAGGGGAACCTAAGTTAAGATACTTGATACTTACATATCATCTAAAATTCAATGATGCTCTGTGGCCCCGTGTGCTGGGAGGGCCACACTAGCCAGGGTGTGGAAGCTCCTTTGCTTCTCCACACCTTCCTGATGCCTCTCTCCAGCTGGCTCTTCCTGATTTATAATAAGTGCTAACTTACAGTTTAGAGTTCANAGAATGAGTGCTTGAAAGTCTCCTTTTTAACTAATGCTTTTGTGGGGGGCAAGTTCACGCAGTGCATTAGAAAACTGCAAGATTACAAAACTTCTGCTGACAATTCCTAGGCTTTTTTTTCTATCTGTAGCAATAAAACATAGACGTATTTGGTCTTCGTTCCTAGTTCCTGACACNGAATGTCCAAAACTCTTAAAATTTCCTCACTGNTAAGGGTGATAGGACCATCTTCTGTAATCTACTAACGGCTTTAGACTACATCTGAGTTTATGTTGCTGGGGTGACCCTAGATAGTTTCATGATGGTGGATGGTTGCTAGGGAAACCAAGCTCTTGGTGCATTTGGTCCTACCCATCTGAGGAGAAGGGAGGGGCTGGAGATTTAACAGAATCACCAATGTCTAGTGATTTATCAACTATTCCTAGAAAATAGGACCTCTTAATAAAACAAATTCGGGGTTCAGAGATCTTCTAAATTGGTGAACACTTGGAGGTGCTGGGAGGGCGGTGTGCCCAGTGAGAGCATGGAATCTCTGTTGTTCTCCCACACCTTCCCTATGCCTCTCCTCAGTGGGCTGTTCCTGACGAGTCCTTTATAATAAACTGGTGATGGTAAGAAACGTTCTGAATATAATAAACTATTCCTGCAAACCCCTGGACAGAAGGAAACAGCAAGGACCCTTAATGATTAGCTAGCTGCTCAATAAGAAGTGCAGATGGCAATCCAGGCCTTGCAACTGGTGTCTGAAGTGAGACAGCCTTGGGATAGGCAGTCCTTGACTTGTGGCATTGATTGATGACTCTAAGTAGATGGTGTGAGAATTCAATTGAATGACAGGACACCCAGTCCATGTGGGCAGAGAAGTACTTGGTGTGGGGAAACCCTTACACATTTGTGTTAGAAGTGCTAAAAGTAAAAACAGCAGGGAACTCCCAGAACATAAATTCTCTTAAAAACATGCTTATTTCTTTAATTTTTAGTCATTAGTGCACTATGAGCAATGCCAGATAAAAGGATGGGGGAGGAAAGGTTAATTTCATGCCAGGCATATTAATTTTGCATCTGTGATATCTAATTATATAAAGTCTGAGGAAATTATTAGATAGTAATGCTCANGGATCTTGGGTAATTTTCCTTTTTGGATACTTTATGAATATTAATTATTCCACCAGGAATCTATGAAAGAGACATAATTTTCGAGTCAAGAGTAGGTTTTTAACTCTCCTTGAGAGACTAGTTTTTTCTCAGTGTAGTATGTTCACTTGCTATTAAAATAGACTTCTTATAAGTATATGAAGAACACCAGATACCCCCTTTTAGTACTGCCAAACATGTCATTTCTCTTCTCTCTAAAACTGTTAAACTCGAAAGTGTTTTCAATTTAAAATAACCTGGCGGCTTGCCCGTTAAATTGTGGAGACTCTTACACTAGGAGTAGAACATTGCTTCTTTTCTCATCTGTGCTTCAGTACCCTTNCGTCCATGCTTCCTGAGAGAAGAAAAACTAACTCTCTCTCTCTCTCTCTCTCTCTCTCCCTCTCTCTCCCTCCTTTATTTTTAAAGCATGCTTTCACTGTGTAGCCCATACTGACTTCAATTCACAACCCTCCCTGCTCTGCTTCCAGGGAGCTGGGATTTCAGGTATATATGCCACCACACCCACTACAAATGTCTATTTGTGAAAGGAAAAAAGGAATCAATAAGGGGATGGGGCGAATTCAATGTAACGGAAAGAGGAAGTGCTGATGAGTTTGGCCAAGTAACCAAGTGAGGTTTCTGGTGCCTAGTAACAGAGTGGTGTTTGTCACATCTGAGACTCAGCATCTGCTTGCGGAACCCTGTAGTCAAATGTTATACTGAAATGGAGCCTTGCAAGGGGATGGCCCTTCATTCTGGGTCATACTGTAATATTNTTTGTATATTCACTGATGTCCTAATTTTGATTTTTAAAATGAGGAGTGGGAGAGATGCTCCATAGTGGAGACCTTGTGCTGCTCTTGCAGAGGACCAAGCCCTATTCCCAGCATCCTCGTCTGACATCTTACAACATCTATAATCCAGCTCCAAGGGACCTGGTGCCGCTGGCCTCTTCGGCCACCTGAACTCATGTGTACATACCCCCACACAGATATACATAATTAAAAATACAATATGTGGTGATACATTGTGTCCCTCAATGTATTGTGCACCCTAATAAACTTATCTGGGGATCAGAGATAGAGCCAGCCACTAGATTAGACATAGAGGTCAGGCAGTGGTGGCACACACCCTTAATCCTATCACTTGGGAGGCAGAGATCCATCTAGATCTCTGTGAGTTCAAGGCCACAGTGGAAACAGAGCCGGGCAGTGGTGGCACACACCTTTAATCCCAGCACTTGAGATCTCATGTCTTTGCTTGGGAAGCACACAGGCCTTTAATCCCAGGAAGTGATGGCAGGAAGGAGAAAGGTATATAAGGCATAAGGACCCGAACTAGAAGCTTTTAAGCAGCAGTTCAACTGAGACCCTCAGGGGTGAGGATTCTGAGGCTTTCAGTCTGAGGATTTGTGGAAACAGGATAGTCTGAGGAGTTGTCGAGGTGAGGTTGGCTGTGGCTTGTTCTGCTTTTCTGATCTTTCAGCATTCACCCCAATATCTGGCTCTGGATTTTCTATTAATAAGACCATTTAGCAATTCAGGTTTCAGCAATAGATCTTAAAATTTAAAGATTTATGTAAAAAACTTAGAAGAAACTCTGAAGAAAATGTAAAAAGGTAAAATATTACATAACCACCTGTCCCAAAGAGCTGTTTCTGTGGCTTGAGGAAGATGAATTGCACTCTGGATGAAATGTGAGATTTTATTTTTACAATTATATATTAAATCTGCAATTAAGTTCATGAATGAAATGTTCATAAAGTTTATTCAANTGTGTTTTATTTTAAATCAAGTTTCAGAGTAGTTCCAGAGATAAATGGNGTGATGCTGAAGTTTCTCTAAAACAAGGACATTAGCTGAGCGTGTTGGAACTCACCTGTAATCTCTGTATTCAGAAAGATGAGGCTGGGGGACTGATAAAATGCAAAGCTAGCCTCAGCTACATATCAAGTTCCTGACCAGCTTGGGCTATAGAATGAGACCCTGTCTCATAAGGTAACNGCAAAAACAAAATCAGAGACATTATTAGTTCTAAATTTTTATTTCCAGTCCTGGGGGTTGAACCCAAGTATTNGTGTACGCCAGACATGTGCNCTACCANGGAGCTAAACCACAGCCCTGGAAAGTTTANATCACAAAGCAACAAATGTTAACATAGCACATAACAAGCAAGTCATCTCNAGTCCAACTATTCTAAAACTATCATTTTAGTATATCATCTTTTAGTCATTTAAAGCACATTTATTTCTTAGATGATAATATTTAGTATTTTAAAATTAAATTTAAAAAACAATTTATTTGTATTCTATGTGTATTTGTTTGCCTGCATGTATGTTTGTGTACCACATTTGTGCAATACCTTCAGAGGCTAGAAGAGGATGTCAGATCCCCTGGAACTGGAGTCACAGGTGGTTGTAAGCTACCATACATGAACGCAAGAGCTGGGGACTGGGCTTTGTTCCTCTGCAAGAAAAACCAGTGCTAGTAACTGCTGAGTCATGTCTCTGGTCTCTTAAAATTACATTCTTTCTTTCTTTCTTTCTTTCTTTCTTTCTTTCTTTCTTTCTTTATTAAAACATTTGATATACAACTGCAGGAGAGATAATATACAGATAGTTTGAACATAAATACAAGTTACAAATTCTTATCCTAATAGTGAAATGTTTCACTAAAGCTTACCCAGTGACTGGGCAAAACCCAAACTTATTTTATGCTACAGTCATCCTAGGGTCCTTCCTGCTAGGTAGCCTCCCTGGATCTGTGGGTTGCAGAAAAATTACATTCTTTTTATGTGTCTTTCTATCTGCTGTCTCTTATACACATCTAGATGTGTATAAGAGACAGGTGTATATGTCATGTGACAAAGGTGGCGGTCAGGAGGTCAGAGGGCAACCTTGCTCCTGACAGATACAATGTGATCCGGGGCCTCACACTTTGGCCCTCATTTCTTTCTGGCATGATGGTTTGGACTCTCACCCTGNGTTACCAAGTTAACTCAGCCCTTCTCTAGCAATTTACCCTCTCCTGGCTGGGCTTGTCCATCTCCGTACCTCACTCTCCTCCAGAGCCCTCCAGCTCCTTCCTTAAGGTGCTTCCATCAGGTTGTCACAGGAAGGAGAAAAATAACAAATGTGTATATTACACAACTTTTCACAACGGAAATATCAGTGCCCCCAAAGTTGAAATACAAGCCTTTATTTGGCCTTGTCATCAGTGAGTTCTTTTTCCAAATCTTTTTGATAGTGGGTTTTTCATGCTGAGTAGTAAGAGGCAAGGGTCTACTCTAGTTTTTACTTAGAACTCAGAGCTCCCAATAGAGTTTCTTCTTCTGCAACCTAGAATTATTTCATCACTCACAAAAAAGGTTGCTGGTGAAAANGAANGCGGCGGCTGTGGCCCAGTACTTACATGCAAGTGTAAGGACCCAAATTTAATCCCCAGAACCCACATAAAATATGGACGAGGTAGTACATGACTGTAAGTCCAGCACTCCTAAAGGGAGATGGGCAGTCGAGACGGGCTCTCCAGAAGCTGGAGGGCCACGTAGTCTGGATATTCAACAGAAAAATAACAAAGACCCTGTCTCCAACAAGGTAGAAAGTGAGACTGACATCCGAGGTTATCCACTGACCTCCACATACATGCTTTGGCATACATGTGTCCATGTGCCTCTATTCTCTCTCTCCTCTCTCTCTCTCTCTCTCTCTCTCTCTGTCACACACACACACACACACACACACACACACACACACACACACAGAAACAGAGACAGAGACAGTAGACAGACAAGAGAGACGCAGGGGCAGAGAGACAGAAAGAGAGAGAAGAGGGAGAGGAGGAGGAGGGGAAATGTGTGCCAAACATCAGCGGATTACTATAAATTTAGACTTTATGCTACGATACCTGGTGGTTTCTATTCATGTCTTTCCCAGGATTCTTATTTGTTACTCAGAATCTTTACTGTTTTATGGATACTGTACCAACAATTGCCATCTAGTTATATGGTTCCCAGTCTAGAAGCTTTCTCTGACTTTTCTCTGCTGNAANCATCAAGGGCCGAGTCCTTCTGAGTGGTGCATTAGGTCATTTNCAGTCTGGTTCTTGTCTTGTTTCCAGGCTCATCTGCATTCCCTGGCCCAGCCACAGAAAGCTATGTCCTGGCCAAGCATCCCAGCCTGGTTCATAAGGCCCTGACATTCAGAGTTGGGGAAGAGTGAGTGGAACAAGATAGGCNAGGCAGGTAGTCACCTGGTGAACTTCATAGCATCCTGAAGGGAAAAGCTGACTCCAGTTAAAATCCACTTGNCNTACACTGGAAGGACACAACAGGGAAGGATTCCAACTGGGCCAGTCTTTGGGTCCTAAAGATACAAACACAAGGCTAAGCTTTACAGTTTTTGCTCTGCTGAGATCTNGGGGAAGATGTGATGTTGCCCTGGAGACTGATGTTGAAGGATTCAGAATGCATTCTGAAGACAGAGCAGGCAAGTCACATGAAGTAACTGGCTGTGGATGATTCTTAGCTTAGAATTGTCAATTGGATGAATAAAGTATGCACAGAGCTGGAGAATTCTGGAGAGAGAAGTGTGGAGAGGCAGGATAAGCAGTGGTCTGCAGCAGTTCAAGTGTTAGGAGAGGGTTGGGTCTGGAGTCTTGTCATACTCGACACTGTGGATATGGCACTGCAGTAGGCAGTTGGTAATATTTACTAGAGTGAGGCTCCCAGAGGACTGCAGATGCAGAACAGCGGAAGAGTGCTTGCCTTTCTGCACCGACAAGGTTTTGGGTTCAAAGCACAGCAANACAAAAAATAAAAATAAAAATAAAAAGATGCTTCGAGAACTAAAATCACATTGAGAAGCATGCACCGAAGGAAGGATAAAGCAAAGACCTCTGGTACAACCTGAGTAGGCACACTCTCAAGACTACCAAGGAAGGCTTCATTAAACAAAGACACAAGAACTGTGTCTGCAACTGCTGAATGCCTTTCTCCTCTCTTGAGAAGATGGGGGTGTGANGGCGGAATCCAGAGCACATGCAGTACAGTGCTTCCCCCAAACAAAGCCTCTCAGGAGTCTAGGAAGTTGAATAAGCATGCTTCCTATGCTAACCTATTATTTCTATGTTTTTTTTCTAAAAAAGACTTATTTTTTGTTATTTTTAATTATGTGTGGTGTGGGTATGTGCACACGAGGCCAGAGGCATTGGATCTTCCTTGAGTGGAGTTACAGTTGTGGGCTGCTGAATGTAGNAGCTGGGAAGTGGGCTCTGGTCCTCTACAAGAGCACTACACGTTCTTAGTGACTGAGCCACCTCTTCAGCTCCTGGAAGTTTCTTTTTTTAAAGGGCTATTTATTTATTTAGAGACAGACTCTCTGGCCATTCTGGCCAGCTTTTATTTATTTATTTATTTATTTATTTATTTATTATTTATTTATTTAATTTTTCTAATTTTTTGAGACAGAGTTTGTTTGTGAAGCTAGCCAGTTTTTCTCACACATCCCATACTATTGTTAGTGAAATATTTTAATAAATAGTAATTCTTGTATATTCTGTTTTTAAATATTTGCTTTTTACTAAAAAAGTCAATGTTTAGAAGAAATATATTCTATCATACCTACATTTCTCTCTTTATGAAGATGAAAGTTCAGATGCTGGGCATGATGGTGCACACCTTTAATCCCAGCACTTGGGAGGCAGAGGCAGATCTCTGAGTTCAAGCCCAGCCTGGTCTACAGAAGGAGTTCTAGCCAGTGAGCCAGTGATATACAGAGAAACCCTGTTTTAAAAAAAAAAATTTAAAAAAAATAAAAGAAAATGAAAGCTCAGGAATCTCAGAGAACTTTTCTTGTTATGTATTTACTTACATTCTGTGAAAACTGGTCAGGTTCTTTTGTCTGGACAGCTAGAGACAAGAAAAAAACAAACGATTATTTTCAATGGCCCCTGGTCCATATTCCTGTTATAACTGCTTCCTTGAGGATCATTCATTGACCTGCAATCCATTTACTAGTCTGATCACTGTGCAGACCTGTGGCGGGTTTTAGATTCCTGCCTGTGACAATTTCTCACCTAATAGATTTCACAGTGGTGCTTGTTGCTCTCTGGATAAGGTCTGAATTTTTAAAAAGTTGTATGTGTGTGTCTGTGTGTGGGTATGAGCATGTGTGTGCAGGTGCCTGTGGAGGCCGGAAGAGTTGGATCCCTGGGGTTGGAGTTATATGTGGTTGTGAGCCCGCCGAACTGGGTGCTGGGAATCATACTTGGATCCTCTGCAAGAGCGGTGCGTGTTCTTGACCATCGAGTCATTTCTCTAGCCCCAAGACTAACTTTTTTTTTTTGTTTGTTTGTTTAGATTTATTTTTAATTGTGTGTGTGTGTGTGGTGTGTGTATGTGTGTGAGTTTGTGTAGGTATGGGCTGCAAAAGCTGTTGGAGGCCACAGGCATTGGGGTCCTCTGGAGTTGGAGTTCAGGCAGTTCTAAACCTCCCAAAGTGGGTGCCGGAAACTGAGCTCGGGTCCTCTGCACGAGCAGCGTGCCCTCTCAACCACTAAGCCATTTCTCCAGCTGCCAAGTCTGACGTTTTTGCTCAACTTACCTCCCTCTACTTTTATCGTGTTGGCGCCCAGTGAGTCTGAGCAGAACCCATCTTTTGATTGCTTCTCAGCCCAAGTGCCTCTTACACCCTCACCTCGGACTCTCTCCTCGCTCTTCCTTCCCATCCCCCCACACTAACTTGTTCACCCAGTAACCTTGGTGCACACACCTGCCTAACTCCGATTTTGCTTCTCTGTCTCTTGTGACCATTCTATGGGAACCCTTCACTCATTCTTGTATTCCTTGGTCTCACCAAAGCTTCCAACTACTTGGTTCTTACTCTACCTTATCCATCTCCTAATATGGAGTCTGTGTGCCTGCCTGTCCATAGCCTTTCCCAGAATGTAAATTCTTTTAAGAACAGGAGCTCAGATTTCTGCTCTAGCACATTCCTAGCACCTAGCACAGTGCCAGACAATNGGATACAGTAAATATTTGCTGATTGATTGCAAAGATACAAATATACATTGATGTTGTCCTAAATAAAACAGAAAAAGTTTATCTGAAATATGTGTAATATGTTTTAGAATAAGTAAAAAATGTTTTGCTTGTATGTACATGATGTTGTTCAAAACACTGTTATTAACAACTATGGGTAATTGTTTACATATAATTTGAAGACTAAGCTTGCATGGGAAAGCTTGGTCATACTAAAGATACCAAGTTTTTTTCCATTCATGAGAATTGGTACACTTATAGGTGTGGTCAATGACAAAGCAGCTACTAGAAATTTGTCCATTTAATACTACTACTACTACTACTACTAATTTTTGTTGAAGAAGAAGAAATTAAAGGTCTCCTGTTAGTTTACTGGAAATATCATTTCTCTTGGAATTTCTACATAGGATTAAAGTGCCAGAAAATACAGCGTTACAATGTGTGTGAAGGATCACCATGGAAACNGAGGGAGACAAACATTTATGTCCCTGGCTTCTGGAACAGAATGAAGCAAAGTGAGCCAGATCAGGGAAATTTAGGAAAGCACTGAGGATGCCTGAATGGCATCCTTAGTCTGGATCACACCCTAGAGAAAGGTCCTATGGTCAAGACAGTAAGAAACGAAAGACATTGTAACCTCAGGATCCTGTGGTTTTATCATCTCCAGATGATAAAAAGAACATCTCTGTAAGTGTGTNTATTGCAGTATGGTCTTAGTTTGGAGTAAACAAAATAGCAGTATCGCCGGGCNATGGTGGCGCACGCCTTTAATCCTAGCACTTGGGAGGCAGAGGCAGGCAGATCTCTGTGAGTTCAAGGCCAACCTGGGCTACCAAGTGAGTTCCAGGAAAGGCACAAAGCTACACAGAGAAACCCTGTCTCAAAAAAAAACAAAACAAAAACAAAAGTAAGTTTCTATTTCTAGGTTTTTGTTTTAACAGTGTTAGCTACTATTTGTTATAGCAATACAGTGTGACATCTTATTTAGTTCTGTTATTACTATGAATTATTATAAAGCCCTGTTTAGTAGCAGAGAATATCGTGTCCAAAACAATGGACACACTGGGTTTCTGTTATAAATCCAGCATTTCCCCACTATTTTACATACCTTGATGATTCCCATAAGTTTATCCCTTCACATTTAAATTACTCATTTAAAAAATTAATTTTTCAGCTGCTTTGAGACCATTTCCTCTCTTTTGAAATTGTAATAATAACCATATTGATTTCATAGGCAGGTGGCATGGGGCCTGAGGTATACATTATTCTACCNAGTTTCCTTAACTTTTGTTTGTTTTCTTGAAACTGGGTCTCAGGTAGTCCAAACTGGCCTTGAATTCACTATGTAGCTGAAGATAACCTTGAACTCTTGATCTTCTGATTCTACCCCTCCAAGTACTGGGTTTACAGATATCTGCAANTGTGCCTATCTTTTGTTGCCTTGATTATTATTATTTTCCTGGTAGAAATATGTTAAGTATAGTAGAGATGTGTTGAATATTCATTTAGGAGTGAAATTCAAATTACAGCATATAGCTCCCTAGTGATGTTCCCCAGCATGGTGAGGGTGGTAGGGTGGTCACAGTTGGGTGAGAGATTATTTGGGAAAGATTATACTGCATATTTAAGAGAAACATTGATTTAAAATAGTTATTTATTCATTTGTTAATTAATTTGTTTAGAGTAGCCCAGGGTGGCATGGAATTCACTANGTAGCCTAGATTGGTTTCAAACTCCACCAAATCCTTGAGTCTTAGACTGGTGCTGGGCTTATAGGCATGACCCACTACATCTGGCTTCACTTTTACATTTCTTCTGTAATGAGAGTGTTAGTGATAAGTAATTATAGATAGATACATTCTATAAAATGCAAAAAATGCATTGTCATTGGCTTATTTGAGAATGTGAACTAGCCAACAATTAGAACTCTAGTAAATGTATTCCCCTGACCACAAAGCTTCCTTGTACTTTCTAAAATGGCGTCATGTTTTATTGGTTGCATTAACCAAGGATGANAGGAAGCTCAGAGGACAACCTGTGAGAGTCCATTCTCTGCCATGTGGATTCTGGGGATCCAACTCATGTCATCTGGCTTGACAGTAAGTATCATTTGAGGCAGTGTCTCATGTAGCCATGGTTGGCCTTGAACTCCTGCCCCTCCAGCCCAAAAGCTATGTCTACAGGTGTGAACCACCATGCCTGGCTAATCTTTTTTCCTTAATCATAAAAGTCAGGTAAAGGAAATTTAATCAATGTTGCTGCATTGGGAAATGAAGATGTAGGGGCTCAGTGACCCTCAACTTTACCTTGGGGGTAGTGAAGAGCTATAGACTCTATTAATAGAGGGAGAATTGTGGCAAGGTTTGAAAGGTGTGTGTGTGTGTGTGTGTGTGTGTGTGTGTGTGTGTGTGTGTGTAAAGCAATGTTCATCAAGTTGTCCTGACCATTCCCCGGTTCCCGTTCTGTAAAGTGATTTGAAGAGGTCTGTATAACTCAAGAGGAGCCACGCTACCTAATACATTACACATGAAATCTATGACAGAAGCCCGTAGCATTCCTCCATCATCCTCCATCCCTCTTCTCAGATCTGGTTTCTGCTAAATCCCTTGGAGTTTATACATTGTATTTGAAAATGGAACTAACCGATCTTCCACATTCCTTATGGTTCTTTGATTCCAGTTTGGAATTCTTAAACAGGCATTATTGGGATACAGAACATGGCTGAGCCACACGAAGATCTTAAGGTCTTTGTGGACAGGTTTTTTTTTTTAAGATTTAATTTTTAATTATGTGTGTGTATTTGTATGTGTGTATTTGCACATGAGTAGCTACATTCTATGAAACTAAAAAATGCATTGTCGTTGGCTTACTTGAGAATGTGAACTAGCCAATAATTAGAACACTAGTAAATGTATTCCCCTGAGCACTTTACTTCCTTTTACTGTCNCCACTTTTTATTGGTTTGCACTTGTCAAGGAGGAGAATGTACCCTCAGAGGCCAGAAGAGGGTGTCAGATCCTCTGGACCTGGAGGTACAGATAAAGGCTGTGAACTCTCTGACATGGGTATTAGAAACCAAACTCAGGTCCTCTGGGAAAGCAGTGTTGCTCTTAACCACTGAAGCCACCTCTCCAGNCATGAGCAGGTATTTTATGAGCCACATTACTTATACATTTTCACTTATTAGTTCTATTATAACAACATTTTTGTATATGTATTTTATTTTTATTTATTTAGTTATCTTTTAAAGTACTAGAGGTTGAACCTGAGGCCCTCAGAATGCTAGGCAAGGGCTCGGCTGAGTGATATTCTCAGCGTTGCTTATGTATTTGTTAAAAGCTGCTTTAAGTTGGTTTTCATATCATACAGGGGATTATCTAATCAATTTAAATTATACCAAATTTCAATTTCTGAGGCCTTGTTTCATACACAATCTAAAAGTAATTTGTAAGCAGCAGTCATTTCCTGTTTTCTTTGANCNTCTTAGATAATATGACTACTGACTGGACAAGTATGTTTTAATGAAATATTCTAATGATAGTAATTAAAAAGCAGAATATGTCAANTTCATAGCCGACAAGCCTTTGATTATCCCAAGTTCATTTTTCCTTGACGTCTTCCAACGAAAGGGTATTCCCCTTTTTATTTTACAGCTAAATGATAGGACTTGGTTTTTAATGGCTTTCATTGTTTTTGTTCTCACCAGAGCTCTCCATCACTTTTTAAAAACATTTATCCTTCCCACCTCTGTGCACCATAACTAGTCACACGTGCTCAGGACTGGCCTGCATTCCATTCTGGGACACAGTTCAGAGAAATTGGGCAAGTTGGTGAAGCGATTGGATTAGAAAGGGAGGAGGCTTGGTGCTTGTACTGGAAGAAAAGGTTGAGGAATATGAGGAATTTCATCTGTGGAGTTCTAGGAGGCAGTCAAAGAGCTACTTTGCATTTTTGAAGAGCTGTTGTGTGTGTAAGAGTGACTAGGAATTTTTGGTATAGCCTTGAGGGGAACACTTGGACAGCAGGAGGTTGGCATAACTTGAAGCTGCATCCAGCAATATATTTTCCAGCTCTTCATGCACACTGCATGGGATGCACGGTNGCCTAAATAGTACACTAGCTAGTGATGCAGGGTTAAACTTCAACGTTTTGTTCCCACTCTCCCCTTCTGGTTCTTACCTGCTAAGTGCACTCACACATCACCTTCCTTTTCTACATGAAGTGACATCGTAACTCTACTATTTTCTTCATGTGCCATATGTCATTCTTTCCTNTTGCTTGAAGTGAAAGCTGATTCCTTACATTTGTATTAAGTTGGGTGGTAGGGAAGAACTTTCTGGTGCTACCTTCTCCATGGGTGGTAAAAGCATGCCTTTATTGTGAAACTAGGACAGTAGGAACTTTGACCCCTGATAACTGAGACAATAATGGGTTTTGTGATCTCATCAGAATTTTGGTGTGTATGTATGCTGTGTGCACACTGGTGTATATTTTTGTTGCAGATTTTTTCATAGCATGATTTAGAGGGGTCCTATTTTACTGACATGTATTTTACTTTAAAGCTATATATTACACACAGCATAGTATTAAAGAGTTTTATCGAGATATATAGTAAATATGCTAAGGAAAAATAACTTTTTCATTTTCATTTTTGTTTGAGAGAGGGTCTTTTCTCANACTGTCATCCAGGCTGACCTCCAACTCATAACATACTCTTGTCTGAGATTCTCATAGGCTGGGACTATAGACACAAGCCACAACCCCAGGGCCATCATTTCTTAAGAAAAAAAAAAAGATTTATTCTTAGGTACGTGTATATGCCTGTGTGAGTATATGCCACATGTGTATGGATGCTGTTTTGTCCAGAAAAGTGTTGGCTGCCCTGGGGCTAGAGTCACAGGCATTTGTGACCCTCCTGATATGGGTGACTGGAACTGAATTTGGGTCCTCTGGAAGATCAGGAAGCACTCTTGACTGCTGAGGTATCTCTTTAGCCCCCATTTTCACTCACTTTAAAGGCCTGTCTCTTATACACATCTAGATGTGTATAAGAGACAGACTGCTGAGGTATCTCTTTAGCCCCCATTTTCACTCACTTTAAAGGCCTTTGTTAGGTCACAATTCATTCCTCATGACCAAAATCTCTAAGGAGAATGATATGAAAGGCAATGTAAAATCATTTTAGAAAATAGCAGGAGGGTATCCTATTAAATCTGACCCCTCTGAAAGTGATTTGTGGATCTCCTGAGATTATTTATGAAATTAACAATGATGCGATGGTTAGATGTCATGATGTAGGCCTGTATTCCCGGAAGGAGGACCAGGAGTTCATCCTCACCCTTGTCTACAGATGGAGTTCCAGGCCAGCCTGGGGCTATATGAAACTTATCTCAATAAATCGAAAGAACAGTCAGGTCAGGTGGGGTTGCGCACGCCTTTAATCCCAGCACTTGGGAGGCAGAGGCAGGCGGATCTCTGTGAATTCCAGGCCAGCCTGGTCTACAGAGCTAATTCCAGGACAGTCAGGACTCTGTTACATGGAGGGGGCCAGGAGGGGGGAGGCAAGGGCCTGTGAGATGGTTTGGTAGGTTGAAGATGTTTACCATCAAACCCAAGGACCTGAGTTCCAGCCCTACATGGTGGGAGCAGTAAATGGCTATGGCCATTATAAACAAACACAAGCCACCATATCTGGCTCCAACTTTTATTTTTAATTCACTTTTAAAAATGTAGTATCCAGATGAAAAATTCTCTACANGAATTTTAAACCAGCAGCTATAGAAAATGGGTTTAGAGTTGGGTTTACTTAGCTTTCTAGATAAAGAGGTGAGGCCTCTTGAGATCCATATACTTTGTTTTTCCATATCTTTTGTACAAAAATATCAATTATACTTTTTAGTAAAATAATTTGAATTGGTCAGCATAGCAACACCAAGACTTGGGAGAATAAAGATGAGTTTGAGAGGTCTTTGTTCTTAACTCTAAGCCTTGTGGCTCTTAGAATATGTAACACAACTTCAAAAACGTTCAAGGCTCATTACAACTTTTCAGGACTTTTGACAGTTTTAAAATCTTTTTCTTCTACTCTCTCTATTCCCCATATGTGAAAATGAAGCTGTTGGGCCTCGTTCTTGGTGATTCCTTTCCATGTATGATGTTTTGGAGTTAACTTTTGGATGTAAGGATACGGAGTGTTTTTCATCTATCTCACCAACGAACGATGTGCTTGGCTAGAATTACTGAGATGCTGTGAATAATTTTTCTACATATCAAATTAGTATCCACTCACAGTTTTGTGCTTGTTTATCTTTCTGGGAAGCCAGCAAAACAGGCTAATGGCCTAAGAGCCATGAGTTGAGTTGTCTCCCTGGCGGCAGTGTTCCAAGTCACTTTNGTTGGCTCTTCGCTCGAGCGCCCCCTCTCTCCCTAGAGGTCAACAAGCAACGGAGAACCAAAGGCTTACACAGATCCCTGTTTCAAAGAAGAAACCCACTCAGAGCGCATGCTCTGCTGAGAGTAGCTCAGTAGCGCCATTTTCGTAAGTGAAGGACTGACCACTAATTACGTCCCCAAGGTGCACAGTACTAAAGTTGTTCAAACTGGATCCCGAAGGTTGCAGAACAAGTCCGGGGCCTCCTGGAAAGGAACCTTTGTACCCCTTGCAGCACTCCAGCTGAGACTAAAGAAATTATCTTCTGTTTATTTCTCTGGAGGACAAGTGGTCCTTTCTCTCTTCTTGACTTCGCACAGGATAGCCTACAGTCTGAGACTAGAGCCTTAGGCTTCTGTGATGATTTTGCGCTCACATCTGTGGCCAAAATGACAGGACTTGGAGAACTGGATGGGAATGTTTTTTCCCTTGCGAACAAAGCCCAAGTGAGAGCAGAGTCTTAGTACATGGAGGACATCAGTCCGCGTATTCCTGAGCTAGGAGGTAGCGCTTTTCTTGAAATTTGCTTACAAACAGATCTCGTCGGTGGTGGAAATAGGGGTTGATGGAAAGATAGTTGNCGGTGTGACCCGACAAGGAGAAGGTCTGAGGTTTTTCAGTGTGTGTGTGTACGCGCGCGCACACAAGAGTTTAGAAGAAACTGAGTGAGTGGAGCAGAAGAAAAAGAGCTTGAAGAGGGACAAGGAAAATCTGATGTGTTAGAAGACTTAACGAATGCAGAGAGAGTATTGGAGACAGAGCATCCCTGCCTGCCAGGCTGCAGCAGCTTCCCCGGAGGCATCTACTCCTCCTCTCTACCCATCGTTTTCATTCATAAGTTTCTGGCCCCGCCTGACATCCCCCACCCCCACCGGGGCTGCGGGCCAAGTTTCCTGTGTAGCAATTGGTGAAAGGCAACAAAGCCTTAGCAACCGGCTCCTAGTGACCCGCGGGGCGCCTGGTAACTGGGGCCCCGAGGCCGGCGCGGAGAAAGGAGCCGAGCTGTCCCTTTAAGGGATGGCCGCGGAGCCGTGAAAGTGGAGGGGGACGAGGGAGGGCGGGGAGGCAGGTCTGGGGGCGGACCTAAGAGGAGGAGGAGGAGGAGAGGGAGGAAGAGTTGCTGCTGAAAGGAGGTGGTGAAGGAGGAGTCAGAGCAGCTGCTGCCAGCCCCGCGGGCACCACCGGAGTCCTGCCCGCTGCCGCACAAGTGGCCACGGGCGCGATCCGGGCCAAACGTCTCGTCCTCCATGATCACTTTGGGAGCCGGGGGAAGACTTTGCCCGGCTGTGCGAGCTGGTGTGCGTTGCCCAGGCTTGGCGGAGACTGTACAGCGGCGGCAGCTCGAGCAGCAGGAGCTGCAGCTGGAGCAGCAGCAGCAGCNGCCGCCGCCACCGCCACAGAGTCCGGATCGCAGCGGCTACAGCCTGGGGCGTGTGCGTCCCGCGCCCAGCGGGCTCGGTTCCCCACGGAATGTCCCCGGGGTGCCCCGCGCGCTGACCCTGCAGCCACCTCCGCCTTGGGCGCCCGCCTCCTCCCTCGGGCGAGCTCGGTGATCGGGACCGCGAGCTTCCCGGCTCTTGGGCAGTGGGGGAAGCCCCCGGGGGCGGGTGACCTCAGCTGGCCACGACCCAGCCCTCCCCCGTGTGGATCTCGCTTAAGATGGCAGCGGAGTCAGGGGAACTAATCGGGGCTTGCGAGTTCGTGAAAGGTGAGGAGCAGCTGCCCGGCATCCTCTGGCCCTTCCACGCCACTCCCCCGAACTCCTCACGGCTCTACCCTTTGTCCCCAGCCTTTGCCCTGGGTTTCTCCTTGGCCCTGTGTCCTACAGCTACTGCTGCTTGGCGCTCGGGCCCCTTCTCGCCACTCAGCTCCTGGAGGACCCCATGCTTCCGGCTTCTTTCTCGCGTCCTCGCTCCCTCTGCAGCTTCCTCGTACCCGGACAGTGCGGGCTTCTCTGCCGGGGCTCCTCCTCCAAACCTCTCTTGGGGATCCCGCTTGGTTTAATCATCTATCTGCTAATCCTCTACCCCTCGGTGGCTGGCCTGTGCTTTCAGGACACCCTCCCCCCAACCACACCCCCTTGTCCTTCCTTCCTCTTGAAGTCTGCTAAGCTGCAGGGAAAGAAACTCGCCTCTCCCCGGTTCCTCAGCAGCTGAGGTCTGGAGGTTTTCGAACCAAACTTGTGTCTCCAGTTTTGCGGGTACCCACAGCTCTTGTCTGCACCCGTCCGCACGCAACCAGGGGGTGAGGGAACAGAGAAGATGTTCTGCCCCCTGCTGGGTCCTGGTCTAGCCTCTTGGCAAGTTATGCTTTTTGGGGCTGTGTGTCTTTCTGGAAGGTCGTGTTTCTACAAGAATCCCACGTGTTAAAGGGTATTTAAATGATGTCTAGCAGTTATTGACTCTTCTTGTAGATCTGCACTCCCAGCCTCACTTCCCTGCTTCTCATGTTTTCTTGTCTTTTAAACTTGTCTTTCAGATCGATTATATTTTGCTACTTTAAGAAGTAGACCAAAAAGCACAATAAATATCCACTATTTCTCCATCGACGAGGAGCTGGTCTATGAAAAGTAAGTTTCCTTCTGTTTGTTTTTTTTTCACACCCCTCTGAACTGTTTAGCTTGTTGGTTCTTTGCTAAGCAGGTTTATTCACTTTCTCCCAAGAGTTCAGGAGAGATTACTAGCTTTTTAAGGCCCGTGGGCTTGGGGAGGGGTGCAGACAAAATTGGCATAGTTTGGACCTGTCAACATTGCAGTCCTTTTAGAATTTCATGGNTAGTAATTCTTCCTANTCCCACAGGAGTTGAGGATTCCTCACACTCCCTAGAGTGGGACCAGGCAGTTGTACACTCTGTCATCACCAGACCTGTAATTGGCTTATGAATCAGTCACTAGGTATTTATGGAGCACCCACAGGGTAACAGGGCCGTGTGTGCACTACAGGTGCCTAAGCTTCGCAGTTCACAAGGCTCCTGTTGTATGGCAGGATGTTTTTGTTTGAGCGGCCTGTTTTCAGAAAGTGGAACACAGGACTGAAGGGAGCTCTATCCAAGCTGCATCTCTGAGGAAGATTTAGAGTGTGATTGTTATTTTAGTTAGGTGCCCCTAACTTGATGGTATTTTTTCTTTTTAACTCTGAATAGTGGAGGACTGCCTAAATAACTATAAAACTATATAACTATATATAAAACTATATAATACATATAACTATATATAACTATATAATATATATAACTATATATAACTATATATATATATATATATATAGTTATTTTGCTCCTCTGGACTAAGATCTGAGAGTGAAAAATCAGAACCAGGAACTGAGTTCTGTGAACGCCCACAGATGTAAAGGAGAAGGCTATTTGAATATTGTAAGCACAGTAAAACATTAATCAGAGAGATGCATTTCCATTCAATGAAAGCAGTAGATACTAAGGAATAGAAAGGCANGATTGACTTCTATTCTTTTACTGAAAGCTGGTATTTCAGACCAGCTTCATATACTCTGATTTAGACATTTAATTTGACTCTGTTGCCATCATAATCAACTGGGCAGTCAGATGAGCATAGTTAAATGAACCATAAAGAGCTTTCTAGGGTTGGTTCTGTTAGAAAGAATATTGACAATTCTGCTTCAGGATTTAGGGGTGCCACTGGGCCTTGAAGAGGGGATATTCTGGACCGTCAAAAACCTGTCCTATCTGACAGAAAATAATCCGTCATTGTTACTTCCTCCTAGGGGGTCTTGGAATGGCTATCTTCAGGACATTTCTCTCAGTGGGGCTGGGAGGAGGCTGCTTCTTGAATGGCTGAAGGGAGAGTAGGAAAGAAAGAGCCTTTTGCTGCTGCTGTTCATGAATGCCTAGAGCTGCCCAGGCAAAGAGGTCTGAATCCCTGGTGTCAGATTACAGCCCGGCTCCTAAACAGAATGGAGTTATAAGNAGCCTCTTCCCTGACCCTATGCACCTGGATGATGTCACCACCATTAGTGTTTATTGAGTGGACACCCTATTGTTGGGCACTGTCGTGGCTTTCTTTTTGTTAGTTGAGGGCCTAGGGACCTCTTGTGTGCCTGAGGGTAAAGGACCGTGTATATATGCTGTTACATTTACTTCTGCAGGGACTGAAGTGCTAGGGTTTATTAATATGCATCTGAACAAGCTTCAGTTATTGAGGTCTGAGTCACTTCCCTTGGGATTGCTAGGTGGTAGACTTCACAAAAGATTACAGTTAGTCAACTAAACACAGTGCACGATGGCTTTTTAAAATTCTAATAATGGAAAGTTTTCTGTGATTTTAGTGTTTGTACTTTAGGATACAAATTATATGACACACACACACACACACATACACACACATACACACACACACACACACACACACACACACACACATATTCACCATGTTCCTGGTGTCTTCCAAGGACAGACTTGCTTAGTGAGACCATCTGGTTCACTTTGTGAGTTTGGATGTGAACTTGAAGCTACAAGAAGCTGAGCATGGTGGCACACCCCTTTAATTCCAGCAAATGGGGANCTAAGGTAGAGGCAGGTGGATCTCTGTGAGTTTGAGGGCAGCCTGGTCTATACAGAGAGTTCCAGACCAGTTAGAACTACATAGTGAAACCCTTTCTCAAGGGGAAAAAAAAAAGCTGTGTGTGGTGGCTTATATGTGTAATCACTTGAGGGACTGAGGCAGGAGGATTGCTTGGAGTTGGAGGTGAATCTGAGTTATATAGTGATTTCCAAGCCAGCTTGGGCTATAGAGCGAGACAAGAAATGATACTCAACCTGAACATGGCATGTATTTCCCCTGGTTTGGTGTGCCATACCATGCCACAGTAGTGACTANGGTCCTGATTACCTGCACAAATTCATCTTTTCGNTATCCCAGCATATCGCACTGTCCTTGATGGTACAGAGAGTAACATGATGAGCATGTTTCTCTCAAGGCGCTCTAAACCTGAAGAGTGGATGACTAAGAGGATTGCAGTCAAAGGGAACAAAGCTACCGCAGGAGAACCCTCACCTCTGTACTAGGAAGTACTTGCGGAAGGGTGGAGACATGTCCAGTGGACGTGTCCATAAAAGGCTCCGTGGAGATGTTAAGACTGGCTTGAAGGATGGACAGCTTTCTTTTTTGGATGTGGGTGTCAGAGGAAAGAAAAGCAGGAACAGGAGGGAGATTCAGGAAGCATGTCCAGGGCATAGTCAGTTCTTCACTTTGCCTGGTGTATACACAGGTCACATGGGGGAGGTGTGGAATATGACACTGAGGGTCAGTTGGGGACAGATTGAATGCCAGAGTGAGAAACCTGCAGTCACCCTGGCTGGCATGCCTTGAGACTCTTAGAAGGACTCTGGGACAGAGATGGCATGACTAGATTCATGTTATTTGCAAACAATGGCAGACATTTACAGAGCATCGCCAGATGCTTTTCTAGGTGTTCTGTGACTATAAAATTCACATTTCCCCACAATTCCATGCAGCAAGCATTACTGCCATCCTTTGATACAATGATGCCAAAAGGGACAGTGATGTTGGGTACTGTGTCTATAGTGTCAATGAAATAAGAGATAGAGCTGGAATTTGAAAACAGGCCATCTAGTTCCAGAGATATACACCTCCGTCCATCCAAAAAATAATATAGTAGCACCATTTAAGGCCCATTGGAGGCATCTAAGAAATCACACGGAGGGACTTTGGGATGTTCAGGGGGAAAGAATCAGTGCCTGAATTGAGATGGTGGTGATGATGATGGAAAGGTGCGATCTGCATCCATGTGTGGGTGGTGGATGAGGATGCTGAGGAAAAGGAATGGAGCAAGTCTCAGGACAGTCCCTTCACAGTGGGCCTGAGGGCATCGTGAACTGAAACAGGGAACTGGGGCAGAAGATCGGCTCTCGTGGTAAGGTCAGGTGCTCTGTCTTGGTCAGAANGAATTTGAGAAATGTAAGGAATACTCATATCATTTGAAGAGTGCATACCTGAATTAATTATTTTCTGTCTCAAGACAGGGTTTCTCTGTGTAATAGCCTTGCCTGTCCTGGAGCTCATTTTGTAAGTTACTAACTCGGACTCACCTTAGAATTCTAGGCTGGCCTCAAATTCACAGAGATCTGCCTGCCTCTGCCTCCTGAGTGCTGGGATTAAAGGTGCGAG
>LZPO01116973.1:499930-511774 GCA_001675575.1 Neotoma lepida
GGAGTGATCCGGGGAATGGGAGAAGGAAGTGGGTGAGTCTAGTATCTCAGGATAGAATTTGACCCCTTTCTTCCTTACCCCACATTCACACACGCCATTCATATGTGTAATTGAAACCAAGGGTTCATGATGTCATGGGGCAGCCCCCCACCCCCACCCCTTCCTTTTTTCAGACAAGGATCTTATGCAGCTCAGGCTCACACTCAAGTTGTAGCTGAGGATGGACTTGGATTTCTGATGTAATTGCTTTGACCTCTCAAGTGCTTGGGATTACAAGTGTGTGCCACCACACACCTTTACACGTGGTGCTGGAAATAGAACCCAGGGCCTTGTGCATGCTAGGCGAGCACTCTACCAGATAAGTCACGTCTCCAGCCCATGGGGAGGTTTTCACATTACAGTGTGTGAGGCATGCTATTTTCTTTTGTTCTGTTTTATTAAAAAAAAAAAATCAGTGTGGGGATGTAGCTCAGTTGGCAGGATGGTTGCCAAGCATGCATGAATCCTTAGGTTCAAGCCCTAGCATCATATAGGGCATAGTGGCAGGTGCCTGTAATCCCAGCATCTGGGGAGAGAGAAACAGAAGGATCTGGACTTCATAGTCATTNTCTAGTGCACAGAAAAGTCAAGGCCAGCCTGGGCTACATGATAAGACTGTCTCAAACAAAACAAAATCAGGACGGGGGATATTTTTGCAAGTCTTTTAGGGCTTGGATTTTGGCGCCGAATGTGTGGGTAATTGTTTGGCTTCCTATGATTAGTGCTCAACTATCATGGTCAAGTTGAAGAAAAACNGCCAGTATTTTGAACTTCTCAGAGACTGCCCTTGCTAAATGATGGATTTTAGTCAGCTGAAACTGGAGGCGTAAGAAAAGCTGTTTACTTTAGGTGCTCAAATAATAAGGTTTATCCTTATCACACTATCATTTGAATCACTGTGTTACCTTCAAACTTCTCTCAAGGCTTTTCCTCCCCTTTTCCTGGCAGCCAAATGGGCTGTTGGGAGTAACCTTGAATGAGNAAAGCCAAGCCCGTGCATGGGTGTCAACCTGGGGCCCTGCAGAGGCAGCCTGAGCCTGCTAAGTCTGTATTAAGAGTCTCAAACCTTTTCTTTAGGTTTATAATGGATTTTGGATTGCATAATTTTTTTAAAGTTCATTTTACATACCAACTGCAGATCCCCCTCTCATCCCTCCTCCTGCTCCCCCACATCCTACCCTCCTCCAACAGGGTAAGTTCTCCCATGGNGGGACAGCTAAGCCTGGTACATTCAGTTGAGGCAGGACCAATCTCCTCCCGCTTCATCAAGGCTGAGCAAGGTGTCCNACCATAGGTAATGGGCTTCAGAAAGCCAGCTCATGCACCAGGGATAGATTCTGATCACACTGCCAAGGGCCCCTTAAACAGACCAAGCTACACAACTGTCTCCCGTATACAGAGGCCCTAGTCCAGTCCCCTGCAGGTTCCACAGCTATTGGTCTAAAGTTCCTGAGTTCCTTTGAGTTTGGTTCAGTTGTCTCTGTAGATTTCCCCATCATGATCTTGACCCCCCTTGNTCATATAATCTCTCTCTTTGACTGGACTTCTGGAGCTGGGCCTGATGCTTGGTTGTGGATCTGTGCATCTGCTTCCATCAGTTACTGGATGAAGGCTNTCTTGGTCCAATTGGAGCTGGTGGAGTCTGTTGGATTGCATAATGNGTGAATTTTAGTTCAAGTCTTCCCCCCCCACCCCCACCGAATGTGGTGGCACACACATGTAATTCCAGCATTTGGACGCTGAGGCTGGATGATTGTGCCAGGCTAGCCTGGGCTACATAGTGACACCCTGTCTCAAACAAAAGAACAAACTCCTCCAAACCCTAAACCCAAACCAACCAATCAACCAACCCCCAAAAGAGAGAAAGAAATTCCATTTGATATAAGGCATATAATTATATACATTTATATATTACATCTTAAATTATATCCTTTTGCCATTGTGGAAAGTGAATCAATNCATTAAAAACCCTCTCCACCTGCAACTTCCTGAACAGCAGCTCCTGTTCGGCTTGCTCTGTCGACATCCCTAAGATACTTAGAGCTTGAGATGTGGAGCTGCATTAGTAAACATAGACTGTGCCCACGTGAGCCACGGAGACTGTGCCCACGTGAGCCACGGGGACTGTGCCCATGTGAGCCACTGGGAATGTGCCCATGTGAGCCACTAGGTCCCCAGGTTACTGCTTGATCTTTTCTCCTTTCACTTCCCACTTCCTCTGCCCCTGTCTCTCTCCCTCTCCCTCTGTAGCCCTGGGTAGCCTCAATCTACTACTGATCCTCCTGCCTCTGCCTCCTTGTGTCTTCATTACGTTTTTCCTTGTTGCTCTCCTACCTCAACCTTGCTGGCCTAGTCCTGTCTTTCTCAAGTCTTCCATGACAAAGGCTTGAAGGGCTTTTGACCTTTCATTTTGTAGATCCAGGTTATTTTTTTTATAGATAATGACCTAAAGCTGGAGATTTAGTTTGGTCGCAAACTAAACTATGTATGTCAAAACTATAACAATGGTTAACAAACGTAAGTACCTTTGCTGGGTGTTTCCTTCACCTTTGTCTGCAGGAAACAGTTAAAGTTGCTCCTCGATCCCATAAAACTGTTTAGTGGGGNTAACATTTGTGGTTTACACCTTCAAACTAATGAGCAGAGAGANNAGCCTTCCTGTGGGACTGTACATACTGCAGGCTGAGTCAGATCTACCGTTCTGTTCAGTAGGCGNNGTGAGTCATTCAGTGGGCTTGTTTGGGGGAACTTCTTCTTCAATCAAAATAATACAAAACTTTTTTTAAGACAGTCTCTTCCTGGTGTTTCTCCTCCCTGATCCATCGGACTCCCTCAGCCCTCCTGTCCCTGTTGCCNACAGTGTCATTTCTTACCGTCTCACTTGGCACAAAGCTTGAGTATGGCTTTTCTCCCATTGCTTCTAATGACTGTGATGAGCTTCCCAGAGTCACTTCTCTGTACTCTCTCCCCTGCCAGAGAGAGTTTCTGGAGAAAAGACAGTGCTCACTCATATCTGTGTCCCCTGTGCCCAACTTAGGATCTGTCTCTGTGGTTTTAGTAAGTTAGGGAATGAATGAGCTAGGGAACCTCCTGCAGGGGATTCAGAGTCCCAGACATGAGTGATCATGTGTTGAGCATGTAAAGATGGTGCAGATGGAATCCCAGTTCCGTTTCTCCATCATTACAATACCCCATGTGACGGTCAATTCCTCATTATCCCTGACACCATTTTCTGAGATTTCAGCCAGTTGTGGCCCTAATGTATTAAAAGGGAAAATTCTAAAAATAATTCATAAGTTTTAAGTTGTGCACCATTTTGAGTAGTATTATGAGATTTCTTACTTCCTAGTTCTATCCCATGGAGGCTATGTGTCCAGTAGATCCACACTGTATATCTTACCTGCCTGATAGTTATCCACTGTCTTAGTTTGGGTTTCTATTCCTGTGAAGAGACACCATGACCACAGCAATTCTCGTAAAGGAAACATTTAATTGGGGTGGCTCACTTANAGTTTCAGAGGTTCAGTCCATTATCATTATGATACAGAGCATGGTGGCATGTACACAGACATGGTCCTGGAGAAGCAGCTAGGAGTCCTACATCTTGCAGGCAACAGGAAGTCAACTGAGACACTGGGTGGTATACTGAACATAGAAAACCTCAAAGCCCACCCCCACAGTGACACACTTCCTCTAACAATGTCATACCCACTCTAACAAAGTCACACCCCCTAATAGTGCCACTTCCTATGAGATTATGAGGGCCAATTATATTCAAACTACCATATTCCACTCCCTGGCCCCCATAAACTTGTAACAGTATCATATTGTAAAATGCATTTAGTCTAACTTTTGAAGTCTCCATAGTNTATAACAGTTTCAATAGTCTTAAAATCCAAAGTGCAAAGTCTCTTCTGAG
Source organism: Neotoma lepida (assembly GCA_001675575.1). NCBI lineage: Eukaryota > Metazoa > Chordata > Mammalia > Rodentia > Cricetidae > Neotoma > Neotoma lepida. The sequence continues at coordinate 503,889 of LZPO01116973.1, forward strand.
ATTCATGCAATCTCTTAACTGTAATCCCCTATAAAATCAAAATAAAAAAAACAGATCACATACTTTCAACATATAATGGCACAGGATATACATTACCATTCCAAAACATAGGGAAGGGAGCATAGTGAGGAANTACTGGACCAAATCAAGACTGAAAACCAACTGGGCACACTCCAAACTCTTCATCTCCATGTTTGTTGTCAAAAAGCTCTTCAGATCTCCAACTCCATTCAGCTTTATTGACCGCAACACACTTCTCTCTCTTGGGCTGGTTCCACTCCCTGTTAGCAGCTTCTGTCAGCAGGAATCCCACTACTTTGGCATCTCTAACATCTTTGGTTCTCTAAGGCAATCTAGGCTTCAAATTCACAGCTTCACAAAATGGCCTCTCAAGGCCTCCATGCATGGATACCCCTGACACAGACCTGGCCTCAGCGTTTTTCCTTAGGTNCGGAGGCAAATTCCATAACCCATTTCTTCTNTCCTTAACTCTAAAGCCAGAACCATGTGACTGAAGTTGCCAAGGTCTGCTGCTTGCTGGGGCTGGAACATGGCCCCCTCATTTGATTATATCATCACCAGCTTTCTGTTTTCCTTCACTGCCTAAGATTGGCTGTCCTGAAACTGTATCTGTAGATCAGGCTGGCCTTACACTCAGAGATCTACCATCCTCTCTCTGCCTTCCCAGTGCTGGGATTAAAGATGTGCCCACNACACCCAGCTCTAAGCTTTTCTTTAGTGCCTTCTCACAAGTTGGAAACGTAGATGGGTGGGATCCTGCCCTGAGGTCATCACTCCCTTTATTCCATTTCTTAACCTGTTTATCTCCTTGAACACAGGATTTATCTTTATTCCATTTCCTGGTGCTCCCTTTCTCAATCTGTACATTTTGTATTTTTATTTGCTCAGCTTGCTCCTTTTCATTATAAATCTTCATTAGAGTTAACACTAATAACCACACAACAGAGTCTCTACTAGGGCTGTTTTGAGATTTCCTCTGCCAAAGGAATTAATCCAAAACTCTGCACTTTAGCCTCAGACAGACTCTTCAGATAAGGGTAAAAAGCAGCCACATTCTTTACCAAAATATCACAAGAATGATCGCTAGGCAATATAGTAAAATTCTTTTCCTCTGAAACTTCTTGAGCCAGCCCCCAACAGTTTAAATAACTCTTAGCACACACTTCCTCCAACAAGGTCATACCCACTCCAACAAAACCANACCTCTTAATAGAGCCATTCCCTATGAGTTTATGGGGGCCAATTACATTCCAACTATCATACCCACTATCTGTCTTGGTATCTAATCTACTATCTTCCTATCTCATTGTTTATATTGCAGTGATCTTTACCATGTTACTACCTCTGCATTATCTGCCTAACTTCATCTGATCACATAGGCACTGCATCTTAGAGGGTGAAAAGGATATAAGAAGATTTTGAGAGAATACATTCACATAGCTTCTATTATAGCAGGCTGTTACAATTTTTTCTGTTATTAGTTTTTGTTTTTAATCTTTTATTGGGACTAATTCATAAGTTAAACATTATCATAGATATATATATGATGAAAATATATGATATATTTACATACACACACACACAGAGACATATAAAAACAGAACATGGGGCCCGCAGCATGGCTCAGCAGGTTAAGTGCTTGCCATCTAAGTTTGATTCTTGGAACCTACATAAATGCATAAAGAGAGAACTGAACTGACTCCACATAGTCATTTTCTGAGCTACACACATATACCTTCACACATTATACACAAATGCCATAATAATAAATAAGAAACAATGAAAAGAAAAACAGCACAAAAGCNCCACATATATGCAGCATTCAGGTCTTCATGGTGTCAAGCTTCCCTTCTGGGTTGACAAACATGTCCCCTGGGGGTAAGTGGAGGCCAATCTGCTTTAATCCCAAGTCCTGGCCCTTGACTCCTCTCACCACCATCCTACTTGTTTTTGATTTGCGTCAACTGCTTTGTTAAAATGTGGCAGTGATGAGGCCATGATGCACATAGCGTTGGAGATGTGTTAACATCATGGACTATCTGCGTTAGAATGAGGGAAATCCTAAATCCCATTAGTTTGAATGTGGTAAAGAATTAATATTTTCCCTTTCAGATATGTCTGAAAATTTGAGAAAATCCTCAGTGCTTGCAAGTGAGTTGTAGTTTTGACAGTCAATTATGTATTTTTTTGAGCCAATTTTTAAATTTAGTTTTTTTTTCTTAGAGATACTTCAGTGAATTGTAAGGGAAATTATGACAAAAATGGGAGTTAGCATTTTAAAAAGTTCTAAAATAGTTTTGCTTTCCTATCTCCAAATAAGTGTATGTATTTGGAAAAATCAAAAAAAAATTTTTTTTAAGGATATCCTGGCTTTGGCCTGCTGCTATGATTAGCACAGAGATTAACAAATGTACTGGATACTAGATTTTGTATCTGACATATTGTACTTCTGAATTCAGGGAAGAGGAAGCTGTTGATTAAGATCTTCTATTACGCTGTTGGGTGGTGGCTCAAAAATCCCAGTACTNAGGCAGAAGCAGACAGATCATTATGAGTTCGAGACCAGCCTGGTCTACTACATGTTGAATTCCAGGCCAGCTGGGACTTCCTAATGATATCTGATCTCAAAACAACAAAACAAACCCCCAAATCTGTTACACTTAACTTCTTTTGAGATTTAATGGTTATTGCTTGGCTTAGACCTCCTAAATTCATAAGCTTTAGGATGGCCTCTGATGTTTTTCTTGTCTACTCCAGCAGCCCTGAGACTCATTTCCTCNGCAGAGTTGCTCCAGTGGCCCTGGACATAGAATCTTCAGAGAAGTAGTCACAGCGTAGGGAGGCTTTCTCCTTCCCTCAGCCTCCAGCCTTTCCAGTCCCCACTCTCACTGCACCAGGTGGCTTAGAACTTTTGAGAGAGGTGGAACCAGGAGGGATGGGATCCATTAGGTTGGTGGTCCAGTACCCAGTGCCCTTGCCTTAATAGCCTACCTTATTTGGACACTCCAAGTGCATACTGTGGCGTGAAACAGCCAGCCACCTCTTTTCCTGTCCAGCATCCCTTGCCATGTCCATAGACNTCTCTCTCCAGTTGTGTTCTGTCTCCCCCTACTTTTATCTTTTTCTTCTTCTTATCAGACTGCTTCTCTCCTATTGCTTTTTCTTTCTTATTCTCCCCATTTTCTTAATTGACTAATGCATAGAATAACAATATTGTTATTCTACAATTCAATATTCAATAATAATTGGAACATTTTTGTTGCTTGGAGCAGAGTCTTACACTTACTAAAGCTTAAAACTTAATAAATGAGGCAGTGGTGGCACACACCTTTAATCCCAGCACTCAGGAGGCAGAAGCAGGCNGATCTCTGTGAGTTCCAAGCTAACCTTTTGTACTAGTAGTTTGTAGTCCAGCCAGGGTTACATAGTAAAACCCTGTCTCAACCAACCAACCAACCAACCAAACAAGCAAACCAAAAAACCAAAGCAAAAAACCAAAAATTAATAATGAATTTCTAGGTAGCTTATGCAGGAGTATGTCATTTCTTTCTTTCAGTGGGAAGTCTTTGTTCTCCCTGCAGTCTGGTTCATTTCTTCATTGAACATGTATTTAGGAGCACTTATGCCAGACATTCATCTGGGCTTTCGGGTAGTAGCAATGAACAAAAGGGTTTAAATCCCTGCCTAGAAGAAACAAGATTGTAAAAAGTAGTGACATGTGCTGCCAGATGGTTGTTTATTTCATAGTGGAATCAAGAAACCCTCTTTGACCGGCTGACAGTTAAGACAAATAGGAAGAATATTTTGGGTGGAGCTAATAGCATATCCCAAAGACTTCAGGATGGGAAGGGGTGGGTGGGAGAAGAGGTAAAACCAAGCCAGGGTAGCTGCAGTGAGATGGTGCAGCGCAGCGCAGGGGGTGAGCTCTGTCCGGCTGCTATGTAAGGACGAGTTTGGATTTCACTCTCCATGACATCAGATGCTGTTAGGGAGTTAAAATGGCCTAACAGCCTTTTAAACTCACCTGCTACTTGATGACTTACCTTCATGATTGAAATTTATACCGTTCCAGCATGACAATTTAACTGTTTATATGCCTGCCTTTCCTGTTCTCACTTTTATGTTCTAACATATAACTCAGTGTCTACAAGTCGCCACATGAACAAAGAGGTGGATGTGGTCTTTGAGCTGTAAAGGATCTTAGCAAAGCCTGTTGAGACTGTCTTGAAATTTCATTGATTTTCTNTTCTATTAAGGCTGATAGATGCATGCTTATTTGTAGGTGTGTGGTATTTAATAGCCAAGGTATTTAACATTAGAACAATNGTTATAATGGTCCTCAGTCATAGCTGTATGTCAGGAGTACCCATAAATAATTATAGTCAAACCTTATATTTAGGGAATTTGAATCTCAAGCAGACAGGTCCAAATAGCTATATCTTGAAGTATCAAGGTGTTTGTTAGCATACTGAAAACTGGGAGATCTTGTTGGGTTGAAAGATCAGAAATATGCATGGGATGGTCTGTGTGGTCAGAAGCATGTTGGCCTTGGTCTTGCCATTATCCGTGGTTCTTGTATCAGTAACTCTTTGTTGAACTAAGATATGAGTTGTCTGTGTTGGAATTATGGGGAATTCTCTGCCTCAGTCCTTTTCCTGTCTCTATCCCTCTACTGGTAAATCTGAACTGCAAGTCTTGCTGCTAATGTGAGTGAGAAGCAGCTAGCCAGAGGAGTGTGTGTGTGTGTGTGTGCATGTGTGTGTGTGCATGTGTGTGCTGTTTTCTTGAAGAAGTGAGGTTTACCCCCTAAAGTGAGCCAGAAGGGGGTTGGGGTGGGCCAGGGGTGTGGGGATGGGATGGGAATTCCCAGTAGCTACAGGGAAGGAANATGGACCTTGTATAAAGTCAGTGTGTGGTAGGTCTGTGGTTGCCTTTTCTTGTCTCTGCTCTGTTTGTGGAAATTAGTAAGCTATGGTATGTAGGAACTTGGTTTCTTAAAAACAAAATCTTTGCATGCTTAAGAGAGATCAATTCTTTTATCTTCNTGAAGGACAATCCTGTCATGTGGCATGTGTTTGCAAAGTTTAGACTATTGCACCGACAAATGACCACAGGATCTGGTCTGCAAACACCTGTCTAGTGGGCCAGGCTCTTGTTTCTCCTGCTTTCTCTAAGCAACAACTCTTTTGTAAATACTGGAAGAGAACAACCAGTTCCTTGTGTGTGCTCATTGTTAGTTTTCTATTCCTGAATAAGTTCAAAGAACAGGAGCTTACAAGTTACTAGGAGATTTGAGACCCNAGGTTTAGTTTACAGGCAGTGCGGCTCTGACTTAAAAAGTTCGTATTAACATCTCCCCTGCAAACTATTTAAAACCCAGAGAAGAACAGGATAGATACATTTGAAAATTCACTAAAATTGTTTATTATTTATNTATTTATTTTTGAGATAAGGTCTTGTGATGTAATCTAGGCTGGCTTCAAACTTGTGATCCCCCTGCCTCAGCCTCTGAGTCCTGGGATTATAGGCATGCTCCATTACACTCAACTAAAATTTTAATTTAAAGAACAGTGTTGTTTAAAGTTCCTCAATACATGGTTGGGTTCCTAATGGACACTGAATAGCCTGGTCTACCTTCTTCCCTGCTNGGGNATCAGGCCACTGTTTGATGGGAAACAATCAACCTTGACTGGGTTCTGTCTGCCGAGAAGCCTTCCTCTTGTGTGTGTTTAGAAAGTGTTTTCTTTCTAATATTTTCTGTTAGTTATTGCAAGAAAATCTCTTATCTTTGTCCTGCCTCTCATTGTCCCAAGTTTTAAATCAGTCCTAATTAGAATGTCAAATGTTGAGGAGTATGCCTTTTGAAGTAAAATTGTCATAAATATAATAAAGTAGTATTAAAAACATTTGAAGTTATTCAGATTCCAATGTAGAGTCACTGAAAGCCTATTTGTTGGTTTCCTCATTTTGAAAACTTTACTTTTATTTATTGTTCTTTTTGTGTATGAGTGTATGATGTGCACGTGTATTGTAGGTACACATGTACTCTAGCAAACATGGGAGTCGCAGGACAACTTTGTGGAACTTGTTCTTCTTTCATTTCTATATGGCTTCTGGGGATTGAACTCAGGTTGTCGGGCTTGCAGCCATCACTGGCTCCAACTTTGAATTTTGATCTTGGGAAAAATATTTTCAGAATTTGAAGTATTTGCCTGTNTAAGTAGACTTTGAAGTGTAGTTCATTTGTAAATAAAAGAATTTTCATACCACATGACAGGTGTTTGGAATACTTGAATGTTAAGTCATGACTTGTGTCAGTCACCAACATCTTGATCATAAACATGTTCTGATTCCTTGCCTTTGGAGTCTGCTTTTGGGTTTTAGCCAGAGGTTGCCTTCTGACANTGGATGATAGGTCATACACAGGCTTATATGTGTGTTGTAACATGTAACCTGTGGTTCCTCTTGTAACATGAAGAACTTAGGAATTCTAGGGGCCACACATTTTCTCCTTTCCCCCTCTTCTANGTTCTTTTACACATCCAGGTGTGAGACCACTGGTGTGGTTTTCTTTGCTTTCCTTGGAAAAGGCTTGTCTGTGTCCTATGATTCAACTCTCAGTGATGTCTGTTTTGGCACATGGGCTTGCCCCAGGCACCAGAAGGCCAGTGTCACTGAAACAGTGCTAGCAAAAGATGTACAACTGTCCCAGCTGTGTCATCAGTTCTGAGAAGACATCTATTTAGGCTGATTATGAAAATTCTGCTTTCCATCAGATTAAATGGGGAGACACATGNGGCTAATGTCTGCGATTCTCCCAGATTGCCCGTCAGAGAGCTCCCACTGGCTCCACTCTGATTATGTCCATGACAGGGGTGGAAGTAGCATTTCTCATCCAAATGAATTTTGAGACCCATACATTCATGTCTGCTGCTTGTCATCTGTCTACTTAATCCAAACTCCAAATGAAAATGTAGAGATGTCATAAGAGGGCATTTCAGAGCAAACACAGCCTCAAACAAACAAACAAATTACAGTCATTTCTAGACCCTATTCTCCAGAAAATGCCAGATGAAGTATTTTTAGGGTAGAAATAAGTGATGGGTGGAAATGATACCCAGTTCTCCCTGTTTCCTCAAGTGCACCTTGCCTCTTTGTTTGGCAGAAGTATTGTGTTCTCCATTGCTGACTTCATGGTCTATGATTCCTGGTGGACTTGAAGGCCAGGAAGAATCTTATTTTCTTTTACACTGGAGTTCAGCCAGAGTGTGAAGGAGACATGACNCAGTCTTATTTTTGTGTTTTAATTAGAATACTGAATGTGGTAGATTTAAAGTAGAACAAGACCCAGGTNTTGAGAACACAGTTGCATTTCTGCTTTGAAACACCAGGCTTGCCTAGTTAATGTCAGTGATTGTTCTACACTATTTCTATTTCTGTAAGTTGGAACAAAAGTGAAATTGTTTGTACATCTTAGAAATGTGTGACTTTTTCCTATTTTTTTTAATTATAAAGTTGAATGCAGATATTGTTTTTTTTTCTAGTCACTGAATAGAATGGGAGGATATGAATAAGAAGAAAATGTTCCAAAATGTAAAAATTTCAACATTTTTGTTTATGACAATTAAAATTTAAATCAGTCTTCAGGAAAAAACAGTTTACAAGTTAAGCACCTTGACATTCAAGAAGTCTGAGAACCAAGTCTTAGGTGTCAAGGACAAAGCTTTAAAAGTTTCATGATGTCAGCTCTTTGCAGAGTTTCTTGGTGTATGTATACGCTGGTTTTTATAGGCAGGCTTTCTGTGGATATATGTAGCTCGTTCTTTGCAGATAACTGGAATTACTTTCCTCTCCAGGCTCTGTCA
>LZPO01116973.1:587391-618638 GCA_001675575.1 Neotoma lepida
GGGCAGGAGGAGGGAGGAGAGGGGGATCTGAGGTTGGTATGTAAAAGGAGTGGAAGATCTTTTTAATAAAAAAAAGTAAAAATAAAAGAAACTTCTTGAGTGTCAAGGATTCTCTCTTTTATCTTAAATCCCACCTTTTTCTCTGTGTTTCATGTATCTGAAATTGTCAACATTTGTGATAAGGCAGAACTCCTCCCTTGTAATAACAGTTCTTGAATATTCCTGAATGAATTCATCATCCATCTTCTGACCTGTTCTTTCTCTGTCAAGGACTCTGCTATTTTACTACTATTTGAAGCCCATAAGAAGAGTCAAACATCCNATCAGGGCTATGATAGATGTTGGTGTGAAGTAGACGGGCTGCGGGTAGACAAAAGGCAGGATGCTTTGAAAATGTAAAAATATAAGAGGCCAGGCCACGCTTTTCTAAACATTTGCACAAAAGAAAGAAGGTTGTGTTAAGGTTATTTTAAATTGTATTTTTACAGCTGATATAGAAAATCAACTGTGACCCAGTGGTATGCTAACNTCATCAGTTTATATATCCTAGGCTTAGAAAATATAACTTGAGGAGTAGTTTCCAAAAGAGATTTCTATCACAATAGAAGACAGAGACAGCCTGACTCCTTAGTAAACTGGTGTGGCTAGATTTCTGAGCTATTGTTCATATTTAAAAAAAAAAAGTCTCATCTAAGTTTTAAAATATTTAATTTATTTAGAAACATAATGGTATATTCTATGATTTCACCACCTTTCTAGTCTAATTGCTAAGTATTTTGTTAATATCTTTCTGGTTAGATATCATAGTATTGAGACAGTGATCATAGTTTATTTTAAATATTTTATTTTCTCTCATTTTGACAGAAAACAAGCATCATTGTGGGTCCAAGGAGACATTTTTCGATCCAAACTGAAAAATAAACCTTCCAGTGAAGGAAGTATTAATAAAATTATTTCTAGCTTGGATGATATGTCTATTGGTGGAAACTTATCTAAATTACAAAGCGCGGAAAGGTTTGGAGAGGTGAGTTTTCCTCAAGAGTCTACCTCCTTAACACCAGTATTCTTCATGTTTCCCCACTGAACATATATCACATGGATCTATCTTTGCTTTTTTTTTTAAACATTTGTTTATTTATATATTTATGTGTGTGTGTTTGTGTGCATGCTACATCACATATGTGGTGGTCAGAGGACAACTTTTGGGAAGTGTTTCTCACCTTTACTATGTGGGTTCTGGGGATCAAATTGAGGTGTCATCAGGCTTGGTGGCAAGCGTCTTTGTCTGCTAAGCCTTATCACCAGCCGGGAGACCTTATCTATTCCCTCAGTTCTTAAGCTTGGAGTCATTGACCTCGAGAGTACAAAGCAGCACATAGAAATCAGTTATCTTTATAAAGGAAGAAATAAAGTCATCATTTAAGGAGAACAATTACAAGGAGAGTGATTCTGATGTAAGGAATATTTATAGAAAGCCAACAGAAAAGTAAAGTTTCCATTTGAAAACAGAAATAGATAACCAAGAAGATAAAGTTGGATGCTGTGTTTGCAGAAGCCGTACCTAGCACAAGTGGTACTTTGAAAGCCTCTGACTCATTTTGATTTCTGAAGAGAACAGAAGGAAAGCAAAGTTAGGACAACTTGTTTTATCCAGTCTCCCCTCTAACAAACCCCTTTAAATAGTCATTCTTTAGTGGCTGATCTAATCTGNGCTGCTGCCCAGTGAGTTAGATAATATCTGTTTTGTAGTAAGGAAATTGTGTTCCGGAGATGTGTTGACTTCAGTTTTAGGGCATGATTTGATCCGTGTCTGTCTGATTCCAAACTCATTTTTTTTTCTTTCCTTTTTCTATTGTTCCCAATCACCTCTGAGGTATCAGGAAGTGAATTACGGAGAATTTGGAGCCTGAGCATTTTGGGAACTGGAAGCAGCTGTATCATTTGTTCTGATTCTTTTCTGTGGATAAGAAATGAGAGTTCCAAAAATGTGATTTGCCCTAGGGTCTTGAATTATTGAATAGTGAAATCACTTTCAGAACTGGGTATTCAATGCCTAGTTTAGCTTACTCTTCCTCCTCCAGTTCCCCCAAGAAAGGGTCTGTAGCCTAGGTTACCCTGGAGCTCAGGGTGCTTGCCTTAGCCTCCTGAATCTGGGATTAAAGGCACAAACCATTATGCTTGACCCTACTTGAGCTCTTTGAATAACATTGTGCCTGAGGTAAAGCTAAGAATTTGGGTTATATTTTTATATTCCTAAAGAGGCAAAAGACATGGAAATGGCTGGGGAGATGGCTCAGCTGCTAAAGCTGTTGCCTTGTGGGCGTGAGAACTGGAGTTCAGATCCTCAGAAGCCACAGAAAATCAGGACATGTGTGGTAGTCACCTATACTCTCAGAATTGGGGAGGCAATGGCAGGGGGTGCCTGAGGCAAGCTGGCTAAATAAACTAGGCAGAGTTAGCAAACTTAGTTCAATAAGAGACCCTGTCTCAGTAAGTAAAGTGGAGGGTCATTGAGGAAGACAGCTGACGTCAGCTTTGGAACTTTGGACATTTACAGACATGTATACACATGTTGCACATCCCACAGACACATGCATAAATAAAAGAGTCTGGTGAAATAGTTAGGCAGTAAGTATAGTTTACAGTCCTTCAGCTGGATGCCCATTGAGCCAGACTAAGGCTCTGAGGAAGCTTAGCCCCCAAGAACCCACATGGAAGGAGTGCATAGCTGTTTCAAACCAATGCTTGGCACTCCCCCCCCGACCCCCAAAGACTATTCTTAGTCAAGAGACATCCAGAGCTTGGTGAGGGGAAGGGGAACTTCATTCCAGGGCACAGGATGGAGACCGCTGAAGGAGCTGGTTTTAAATCTTGTGNTTGTCTCCCTGGACCATCACAGATGGTGTGGCTGAGTTTACTGTTTGAGTCATCTGTCCTGACGAAATGTAAATCTTAGCCAAGGTCATGATGTTCAGACTTTTGTTGACTTTTTCTTGCCTCTGTTGCAGTCTGGACTAGGAGAAGCAAATGAGAGGATCCGAACTTAATTTTAATGAGCTAATATTCCTAAACAAGAACACCTTTTCTTTCTTGTTCTGGTTGTGACTTCTAAAAGATGAGTGTAACATTCATCTCTCCATCTGAAGAACACAGCTACCTTTCACCAACAAATGCTTTCTAAATTACAGTCTCTTTTAAATTATTGTCTAGCCCAGTGGTTCTCAACCTTCCTAATGCTGTGACCCTTTAATGCAGTTCCTCATGTTGTGGTGACCCCCAACCATAAAATTATTTTTGTTGCTATTTCATAACTGTAATATTGCTACTGTTATGAGTTATAATGTGAATAGCTGTGTTTTCTGATGGTCNTAGGAGATCCCAAGGAGGTCACAGGTTGAGAACCACTGATCTAGCAGACAACATTTCCTTCTCATCCATTTTTACATTCCTATTTGTTCAATTCAGGACTAATTACCTTTACCATGGGAAGATCAAAGTTGCAGTATGATTGAAATTTAAAATATGTCAGCTTGAAGTATAAGTCTGTATTTAGATGTTTCTTCCCCAGCTTAGTTTATTCAAGTTCCTACAACAAAATACCGGAAACTCTGTGGCTCATGAACAACAGTAATTTATTTCTAGGCATTCTGGAGGCTGGGAGGTCCAAGGTCAAGCAAGGCCTTGGCACAGTCACTGTCTGATGGGAGCCTATCTTCTGGTCATTGATGGTACGTTCTCCTTGTCCTCATAGGATGAAGGCAGTTCTCGGGGACCTTCTTCACTCCTGAGGACTGCCTCATGATCTAACCACTCTTGAGAGACCCCACCTCTAAATACCATCACTGTGGCTTAGAATCTCAACGTATGAACTTTTGGGAAACACAAATAATGTGAATTTTGTAGGGCCCATCAATAGTTATTTTCAGTTTAGCCGCCATTCATAAGTGCTTTTGTTCTTACAGTTAGAATAAGGAAATGAAAAACAATAAAAGAAAACAAACCCCGTCAGGTGCCAGAGTATGGAATATTAGCTACTTATTTCATTGCTGGGACCAAGTATCTGGCAAGAAACACCTTAGGAAGGAANGGCTTAGTTTGGCTNGTGGTTTGAGAAGACAGAGTCCATCATTGCAGGGAAGGCATGGCATTGGGTATTTCCATGGCAGTAAGAGCATATGGCAGCTGTTTCTTCATGTCACAGCCAGCAGGAAGCAGAGAAACTAGGCCTGGAAGCTGCGCAGGGCTCTAAAGCTCAACTACCACCTTCCCTCATCCCTCTCAACATCCTACTTCCTCTAACCAGGCCCCACCTCCTGAAAGCTCCACATCCTCCCCAAAACTGCAGCATCGGCTGGGGACCAAGTCTCCAGACACAGAAGCCTGTGTGTTACATCCATACTGTAACAGATGGTATGGTCTTCCACAATGGCTTCCGTGTGGCTTTTGGGCTGTGTCATACAGAGTTGATGCCTTATGCAATGAATACTTCTGGATTCTTTTCTAGATGTGTTTATGTAGTACTAGCCATCAGAACAGTGCACAAAGAGGNGAAATTAAATGGACTCAGTAGAGTTGGTGATGTGTTTATTGTTTTGTGAATTTCAAGTGGAAAAATAAGAATGCTGTAAGAATTTTAGTGTNTTTCACGTTCTATCCTGGTGTGTAAAGGAGGGGTCCATGGTAGTTCTGGAATTATTTACTTTGTATGTTAAAGTACAAAAGGCTACACCCCTCTAAAAGTAGCCTTTATAAAAATAAAAGATTGAAAGCAGAGACTCTCCATTACATTTGGTTTTGTAGATCTACAGCAGTTTTCTTGTNATTGGTCATTAAGAAGCACTGTAATGACTGAGTTAGAGGGCCAGAATAAGAGAAAACGCTAACTAGAAAGGCTGGGATTTTCTGGTGAATTTCTCAGTACACTCAGATTTGTTAGTAATCGTTCAGCACTAAAGCTGTGCCCTTGTGGGACCTGGTTTCAGTGCTGGGTCGGGGCAGCTTGTTTCCTTCACCACCCGTGTAGGGGCAGCTTCTCCTCCCCGCCTTACCACCCCTCCTCCACTCCTGCTGAGCTGTAAGTTTTTCTTCCATGCTGAGGTTTTTAGGCCTCATTCCCATCACATTTTGATTCCTGGGCTGCACAGTCTTAGTAAATGTTACTTGAATGAACAAAGAAAGTTTAGCATTTCAGACTCAAGAATAAAAGAGAACAGACACAGGAAATTGACACGAATGCAACTGTGCAATGACGTTACATGTTGAAACATAAAATAATACCAGAAATAAGGATGCTCTATGATGTTCAGGGGCACAAGAAGCCATTGTGGATTGGAATTCAGGAAGAAAGTGGCCAGAGGAAGGAATGTGAAGAGCTTTATTTAAAGTACAAATATTTGAGCTAAACTAGGAGCTTAGGGGTGACAACCACCTAGGTAGTACCCACTGTGTGCCAAGAACCATTTTAAGCACCTTATGTGTATTAACCATATAACCATATGGCACATCCACTGGAACGAGGACCCTTTGAGAAANACATAATAGAGGCAGAGGAAGGTGGCCACCTGCCCAAGGGACCACACAGTCTGTACTGAGTTGTCCTTTGAATGTAGGTACGTTGGTTCGCAGACTGTGTTTCTCCATGCATCCCCAGTGTGGCTCTAACACATTCCACACACAACTTAGAACAATATCTTTGCCAGCTCCTCCTCTGAAACTTCTCTCAGAGTCACAATAAGTTTCATCTTTCATTTAGCTACTCTAGGGCTGCCTTCCAGCATCCAACCAGGAGATGCTCTTGACTTAAAGATGTTCATTAGATGCGGATGTTGATAATGTGCAGCCAACCTCATGTGAATGCATGATTGACTCGATAAGAAAGTAGTACTACATCTTTGAGAATTACGTCTTTGAGCTACTGCATTTTATCCCTATCAAGTGCTCATGAACCGTGCTCTTAGAAAATTCCATAAGCAAAGCACATTTCTAAGGCTTTACTTTCAGATGGAGGTGTGTCTGTTCCCATCTGAATGCTACCAGGAGCCACCAGAGGCTATCAGNAGGGCAGTGGTAGCACCCAGATTGAAACTTTGGGGTGCCCCCTCTGGCTTCAGTTTAGAGGATGTTGCTGAGGTCCACAGAAGACTGGAATAAAGGGCCAGGGAGCTGGTGATGGGGAAGTGGTCCAGCTTTCAATGGTTCTGATGCAGTGAGGACAGATTTGGTGAGCTCTAAGAAACTCGAACTAAGTGGCCTTCCTTCTTTTGTCCCTTCCTCTTTTCTCCCTTCTCCTCCTTTCCCCCTCTCTCCTTCCCTTCTGTCCCTTTGGTGGTGTTGGGATGAGACCCAGAGCCTTCCATATTCTAGNCAGGTACTCAAGCTCTGCCACAGAGCCACACCTCCAACTTCTGAAACCTAATCTTCCTTCTGATCTTAGAGGTTTACTGTGAAGGTATCTTTGTCTTCCCCTAACTTTGACACTGTACAGGTTCAATACCTGAATTCTGAAAAGAACTTTGGCACTAGTGACCCAGCCACCTTTTCTATCCAAATTGTTTAAATCTGTTAACAATCCACTTCTCATATTTGTCTTCGAATCCTTTGACTTCTGTTTCAAACTCCTATGCTATTTTTTAATACAATTTCTCATCTTTATTCCCTAAAGTGCTATATTTTATGTAAGTTCTTTTCATAATGGCACATTCAACAACTTCCCTTGTGGCATATTCTGTTACCATTTTATTAACGAACGTGTTAGCCAGCAATAACTTTATCTAACTAAAAGCTATGGGCACTATTTTTTTATTATTATATGTTGTCTTGTCTGCATAGAACTGGCGGAATAAAATAAAGCCCGTTGCCTTTAGGGGGCCAAGGTATGCAGNTCTCCATGAGGGTCAGGCTTCTTTGTCACTGATCTCTAACAGCCTGTGAGCCAAGTCAGGGTGAGAAAAGCCCAAGGTTGGGTTCTCTACACTTGTCATTTGTCATGTGGTTCCACCGCCATGCCATACCTTCCCCACTGTGATAGATTGGAATTTCTCTGCAACTCTGAGCCCAAATGAGCCTTTCTTCCCTTAAATTGATTGTTGGGTATTTTAATCACACGGGCATGACAGTAACCGGTACAGAAATCTAATGGCACCTCATGAGCAAAGTCTTCAAACCACCGCCTGCCTGCTAATTCACTAGACTGATTTATGCTTCACAGTGTCTGGAGTTGAATTCTCCAATTAGTCCTCCCCCAACTCCCAACCCTCACCATAGGCTTCTGCAACCTGGTTNTATTATAGAATTGATTTCCTAATAAGTACAGGGCTCAGTTATAGTCCTATCCATATCTTTAACTCTGTATCTCAGGAGACAAGATCTTGTTTCTGTACAGTTGTTGTTTGTTTTGTAGTTTTGAAGATTGTATAACTTAATGCAATTGTGTTTTGAGTAACATTGTATAACTTTTGTTAAGAATTTGAGAGCACAGAGAAGCATGGTAGCACANGCCTATGAGCCNAGCACTTGGCAGGTGAAGGCNTGAGAGCAGGGGACTCAGGAGCTTGAGACCAGCTTTGTCTATGTAGTGATTCTGGACTGCATGAAACCCTGCCTCAGAAGAACAAAACCAAACACAAACAAACAAAAAATGTGTTAATTTGTTTACTGATGGTTTTATGGATTAGGCCTCTTAGTCTCTCATGTAGCTTGAATCTTAAATCGGTCTTTTAATAAAAACCCGGAGGCAGATATTGGGATAAATGCTGAAGATCAGAGAGACAAAGGAATAAGCCACTGCCACATCTCACCTCTAGGATTCTTTAGCCTGAAAAGGCTTCAGCTGATAGGCCTCTAGCCGAACGAACTTCCTCAGCTGAAAAGGCTTCAGCAAAAAGAGACGCTAGCTGAAAAGGACGTTTCTGCCCAAAAGCCTTATAGTTCCTGTCTCCTCATGCCTTATATACCTTTCTCTGCCCAGCCATNACTTCCTGGGATTAAAGGCGTGTGTGTTTCCCAGTACTGGGATTAAATGTGTGTGCCACCACTGCCTGGCTCTGTTTTCTCTCCTAGACTGAGTCAATCTCATGTAGTCCAGGGTGGCTTTGAACTTACAGAGATCCAGATGGATCTCTGCCTCCCAGTGCTAGGATTAAAGATGTGTGCCACCACTGCCTGGCCTCTATGTTTAATCTAGTGGCTTGTTCTGTTCTCTGATCTTCAGGAAAATTTTATTAGGGTACACAGTATATCACCACACCCTCAAGTACCCTAAAATCTGTGCATAAATAATGACATGGTCTATCCTTTGCTAGTTTCTTTAGACATATCCCGCATGTCTAGACCATGCTTCACTTTGCCTTCTCCTTCCTCATGTCCTGATGTCTAAGCAGTTCGCTGCATCCTGAACCTGTCTCTTATACACATCTAGATGTGTATAAGAGACAGGTTCTAGATGCCTATAAAAGACAGGCCTCACTCATGGTCCTTTCCTTCCCCAATTCATTCTCCAACTGTGGAGTAGCTAGAAGGAAATGTTTGTAACATATTAAAATACATTTCCAAGCATATACAGAACTCCGTGATGTACACAAATAAAAATTATGAAAACCTCATGATTCCTAATCACAAAACATGTCTATATCCCTAGAAATGAAATGCAAATTTACATATTAGGGTGCTATTTATATCTATCAAATATTGAAGACGTACTCTCAAGCTTCGCTAGGTGAAGTTTGAGTATATATTTTAGAGGGCGATATATTAACATTTGGAAGATAGCTTTAAAATGAGCTGAGCAATTCCACTTTATGAACTTTTCTTTCACAGTACTAGGGCAGTGCTAGACAATCATTTGCATCTAGAATGATGTNTGTTAAAGCTGTGTACAGTGCTGAGAGGCAGAGAGCAGCCTGACCTAAANTATTTGTTAAAGAAGCAATTTGGTATGTCTAGACAACAGAACTTTATGGGACCATAAAATGACAATGCAAGGTTCTTTTTNATTTGTCCTGGACCACTATAATAAATACGTATTTTTAATGAAGAAATAACTTACAGAGCTGCNTGTGTAATGCAGCCTGNTTTTGTAAGGCAGAAGAATGTCAGGGTGACAGGGGAGAGGAGCATGTGCACAGCACAGTAAAAATTCTGGAGAACTGTGCCAAGATTCTTTGTTTTGGGCTTTTGATAGTAAATCTGTANATGATTTAACATATTTCAGGTTTATCTGTATTTTATTTCTTAAGACAAATATGTGATAAATACACTATATATACTCTATTGTCTGTCATCCATCATATCTATCAATCTATCATCTGTGTATGTATGTATGTATGTGTCTGTCTGTCTTAGTTACTTTTCTATGCTGTGATAAAATACCATGACCAAGGCAGCTTGTAGAAGGAAGAATTTGTTGAGAATTGTTCAGAGGATGTGTCTATGACCATTTTGGTGGGGGGCATTGCAGCAGGCAGACAGGCAGGCATAGCTCTGGAGTAGTAGCTGAGAGTTTACATTCTTAAGACAACAACCATGAGGCAGAGAGAGAGAGCAGACTCAGAAACATGTGGGCTTTTGAAACTTCAAAACCCACCCCCTCCTCCAATAGGGCCACACCTCCTAATCCTTCCAAAACAGTTTCATCCACTGAGGACCAGGTACTCAAATATATGACCCTATGGGGCCATTCTCATTCAAACCACCACATTCCATTCCCTGGCTCCCATAGGCTTGTAGCCAGATCATAATGCAAACTATATTTAGTCCAACTTCAAAAGTCCCCATAGTCTTTCAGTTCCAAAACTGTTTAAAAGTCTGAAGTCTCTTTTGAGACTCAGGACAATCTCTTAACTGTAGGTCCTTGTAAAATCAAAAGGCAAACTCTACACTTCCAACACACTATGGCACAGAATATACAATGGTATATTGTATATACATGGTAAGGAAATACTGGACCAAAGCATGACTGAAACCCTGCAGAGCAAATTCCAAATCCTGTAGCTCAGTGTCCAGTGTCAAAGGGCTTAGAGGGTGCTACCCTTCCAGCTTTGCTGACTGCAACAGTATTCTTCCTTCTCCTTCTAAGAAAAGACAATTTTCTTCTCCAGGGCGTGTGAACTGGGACTACATATGTATTGCTTTCTTCTTTAAGAGCGAGACTTCAATAAACTAAAGGAATAAAGGAAAAATGATATATTAAATGTAGATAGTTAGAAGCGTGACAGTTTGTTATAGTATTATTTTATGTTTTTGAAATCTGTCATAATTTTAAAAATCTTTAATCTGCTGATCATGATGTGTCAGGTTGTATAATGAGGCAGGAGTATCATGAACCTGAACTAGTGAGACTCTGTCTCAAAAAAAATAAAAGGCAAAACCAAAGGAAAACAAGCAAACANACAAATCTGGCATTTTAAAATTTGCCACTTAGTGAAGAAAACCAAAACCCATATGTAATTATTATTTTAAATATCCTGTTAATTTTATTTAACTGAATATCTTTTAAAATTAGTTTTATTTTCAGGTATTATATAAACATGGTTAAACTATGAATATAGAATTCTAGAAAAAAAGTCTCCTATTTCACTTTCCCCCAAACCTCTAAGCAGACCATCTTGCTGGCTTCACTGTTGAATTTCTAAATACCAAAATATATTTTTAAAAAATAATTTTTTAAAAATTTAAAATAAAAGACCTTCCTTCTTCCACCTCCTGGTTGTGGTAGATGGGAGCCAGCTCTTCTCTCTCCCCACAGCGCCCCTCCTTTTAAGTTGCCATGGGAAAACACTAGTTGGCCATTTCTAGCCTTCAGACTACGGAACTTCAGCAGGAAACCTCCTTTCCTGACTGAATGCTATTGGCCCTTTAACTCCCAAGAGGGCTCGAGTGCTTCCGGAAGGTTAACTAATGCAGAAAGTATATGTCTTCAGTTATTTTATCATGCATGCTTATAAATAGGTTATGGACTTTGCAGTGGTGGCTCCTGTAATATCTGGAGACATTTACGATGTGTTTATAGATTGGGTTTATGCCAGGCTGTTTTCCAAAGCCTAATGTGTCCACACATGAGTCTCCTGGGTTTTGATCCATTGTCATAGACAGGTTTTAGTCACTCCTATATCCAGCCCCGTGCTTGTTTGATTTGAAATGTGACCCATATATTTAAATGCTGCGTGTTCTATAGTGTGTACTTACTGCTGAATTCATAACACACTTAGATGACTTAATCTACAGCAGGATCATTTCCATGCTCTCATCTATAACTGTAGATGATCTGTGCTCTATTAGGAAATCCATATAAACTTTCTGTAATGACTTTTCTATGGGACATGCCTGTTTTTCAGAGTAATTTGGAAGACGAAGATGTGGAGATGAAAAGCAACGCGACACAGGGGGACAAACTACGTGCCTTAAAAAGCCAGAGGCAGCCCCGCTCCTCGCCATCCTCTCCATTTAGGTAGCTCATACTAAACCTTCCCGTTCATAGTGCACTTCCATTTGTGGGGCACACATTTCATCTTCACTTGAGAACATCATCATTCTACAAACGCCAAGTTTACCTATGTTTTCTGATGNGTTGCTCTTTTGCCACCATCCCCAGCTGTTGTGTGTTTCATCACTGTTGGAAGTAGCTAAAATTTAAACGCTTATGAAAACAGTTCTTATGTCTCTGTGTCTGGAATTCTGCCTCGAGTTGCTGAGCAGTTATTTCTGGTTCGCTGTTCTAAATTCTTTTTGGAGATTCACAGGCGNGTTTTTGGTGCTGTGGCAACTNTTCCTTGGTGTGCCAAGGTTTTTGAAATGAAGCCAGTGCATGAAGTAGAGTAGGTTGTACCAAGTTTTGGTATATCCCACGACTTGACTTCACCTTTGATTTTTGAGACTTGAGTAAGTGATTCCTCCNTGTGCCTGAGAAATTATAAGCCATCTTGAATTTGAAGTTTGAAATTAGTCAACAAAATCAGACCTGGGGTTTGGCTTCTGACCACAGAACAGTTGAAACCTTGTGATTGGGTTAAAAACTAAAGAAAATCTTACAGGAGACGGAAAGGTTATATTGGAACAGTAGTTCTCAACCTGTGGGTCATGACCCCTCTGGGGAATTGAATGACGCTTTCACAGGAGGTCACATATCAGATTTTACAGTATTCTTGTAATTATGAACTAGCAATGAAATAATTTTATGGTTGGTGGTCACCACAATATGAGGAACTGTAATTAAAGGGTCACAGCATGAGAAAGGTTGAGAACAACTTTATTGGATGAAAGTATAATTTAGCAAATATATATGCATAAGGACAAATCCTTCCTGCACAGATCTCAGGCACCATGCTTAGATGTGAGTTTTCTTTTGAATTCTCTGATATTTTCTCGGGTAGATTACAGTTTCCACCATAACACCATGGNACCACCAGGAAACACTTCTCTATTGAGCAGATACAATGACACCTTTTTGTGAAAAAGTAAGNTGCTATAAGTATTTCATGGTGAAATAACAAACATGAATTACCTGCTGGCATTAGGATTCATTTTGTAAAGTGGATGAATGCTGATATCCACTGGCATGGTTTTTCTCTTTGATGGTTTAGTGTCTTTATGTATCTGACTCAAATGCCATATGGTGATCTTTGTTAAACTGTGGGGATCTAGTGATACCTGAGCTCTTGTCTTTGATTTCTGCAGGTCAGATGATATGAAAGGACACCAAAGGGCAGTGTCCCAGACTTTCAGGTACTGTCAAAAATTATACATTTCTAGCTGCTGTAAATATATATATTTTAACACATATTTTCCAAGTGTCAGGCCCCATGAAAATAAAAATAACTACACAGCTTTCTCTATCCATTTATTTATTTTGGTAGTTGAACTAAAACTTGCACACGCTCCATCACTGAGCAACACCCTTAGCCTACCTTCTAGCTTTTCACATCCTCTTTCTTCCTGATTTTAAAACAAGTTTCCTCTTTATTGTTTGTTTGTTTTGTGTTTGAGGTCAGCTCTNTCTACATAGCTCTGGCTGTCCTGGAACTCACTACATAGACCAGGCTGGCCTTGAACTCACAGAGATCAGTCTGCCTCTGCCTCCTAAGTGCTGAGATTAAAACCATGCCTGGATTAAACTCTTCTTTTAAAATGATTTATATGTTTTTATTTTATGTGTGAGGATGTTTTGCCTGCATGTATGTCTGTGCACCATGTGTGTGTGCCTGGTGCCTGCCTGAAGGCATTGGATCCCCTGGAACTGGAGTTACAGACAGTTGTGATCTGTCATGTGGGTGCTGAGACCCAAACCTGGGTCCTCTGCAGGGGCAGCAAATGGTTTTAATCACTGAGCCTTCTCTCCAGCTCTGAAATAAACTTCATTTTTAATTCCTGCCCTGCCCTCAAGCTGTGTGCGGGTGATGGTGACCTGTATGTTCTTTGAGCTCCCAGCAGCTTCTGGTCTTCAGTAAACTCCAAAGTGCTTTGTAACTTTCTTTTCAACCCAGAGACGGATTCTGATCTCCTTCCACTTGTTACTATTTTTGTGTAATGCTGCCATTTGCTTCTTGAGGATTTCACTCTAACCATATGTGGTTTAGTGGGTAGTTCTGCTTAGCCCAGTCTTCTTCAAAAGCCTGAGTCTCTTCTTTGTGTAACTTTCCCACTTTTGTTTGAGGGGAAAATATGGCCTAAGCAGTGCTTAGGAGGGTGGGTGGTGAAGGACTGTGGGAACAAGGCTTTCTGAAGCTGAGACAAAAGCATGGTCCAGTTTTATCACAGGATTTATCTAGGACAAAAGATATTTGATATTAAAGCTGTGACTGAGCTCTGGCTCTCTTCAGTGGAGCCAATTTTCCCTTTGTGCCCACTGGCAACTTGGTTATGGGGCACCTGCTGAGCCCTTGGGAGAGGAAAGGGGAGACAAGCAAGTCTTGGCTCTCCAGGAGCTTATATTGAGTGATGGAAATAGGCAAGAATGAGATGATGAAGTACAGTAGAAGAGCTGTGATTTACTATGAGTGTGCCAGTTGAAGCAGGCTGCTGATCCTGCTTGAGAATTCAAGAAAGCCCTGCCATGGGAGGCAATAACCACATGGACCATGAAAGGGCAGGTGGTAAGAGTGAGTTCCGGGGAAGTGGAGGACCAGAGGTGAGGAGAGGCAAGGAGAGAAGAGGATTCCCTGTAGGAGAAATGGGGTANACAAACTTTACAAAGGGGNGAGCAGTCTGGTCAGGACACCCACAGCTAGATGAGCACGTCTGGTCAACTTTCCTGTTTGTTTAAGGTGACAGTGACACTGGATGCAGTGGTACATACAGATGCTGAGTGGTGTTGCCCCTCACCTGGTGTGTAGAGACAGGTGAGGGCCAACTAAAGTGAGGTTGTTATGCCCTTGACTCTGTGGGCTTAATCTTGTGGGACTAATAGGACCCACTCAGCGAAGCAAACTCCAGATTTTAGACGAGTTCACAAGCCAAGCCAAGGACTTCAGCTAGGCTTTGTGGACGTGGAAGAGAGGTGACATGGTTTGAGTAGCGAAGTAACAGAAAGATGTTTTAGATTTCATCAGAAGGAATTTATGGTGTAAATTGTTGAGAAGTGAGATGAAAACACGGAAATAATGGTGGCCTCATACTCATATAGGGCAATTGCCAGCTGGAAAGGAAGGAGTGGACTTGAGGGGGACTTTTAGGACATTGAGCTTTCTTCATTTATCTTGTTACAGTTCATTGTGGAATATTTTAGGTAACACAACTGTGGTGTGACACTCTGTCCTTTTTTCTCCTCCAAAGATTAAGTTCTTCCCCACAACCATCTGTGTCTACTGTGAAGACCTCCAAAGTATGTTTGTCCCCTTCAGCGACAGCCAAAAGGATAAACAGAGGTCCTCCATCTTCGAGCGCAAATATAAGAAGGTAATTTTTCTCTACCTCTTCCAGGGCTCTAGCCTGAGGTAAGAAAGATCTGCAGGCAAGGAATAAGGCTGCAGGTCTATGAAAGGAGGGGCTGGGAAGAAGTCTCTTTGGGGCAACCCCAAAGAGTCTGCTCTTTTTCTGGGGCTTCTGGTCCTTCCTCCTTGGCAAGGGGGTGAGGCTTCAGAGGGGGATGGTTAGGTGTGAAGCATCACAGTCTTCTAGTGCTCCCCACTTTGCTTCACGTGATGTAGATATAGTCAGCCATACTAATGATCAGCAGTCTTGTTCCTCGTCCTGTGTGCACAGACAGTGGGAACCAAGTCAAATGGGTAGAGATTCTTGTTGTCATCCTACGCTAGAATGTGTCTGGGTTAAATCTTGGGCTTAAATCAGCTTCCAGGCTCTCCTTATATTTACTCTTTGCTTCTGGCAGATACAATTCTAAATGTTCTATTTTAAGACCAGTCAGTGGTTAAGCCAGGTAGTCTTGGGTCTTGGTTAACTGCTTTTGACCAAGAAACTTGACATGTATGAATAAGGCCACAAATGATGATGTCACCAAGAGTGATGAAGCCATTTAGTCATCTGTGTGGATCAGAATCACCTTCATTGTGTTCTTGTGATGCTGTGTTTACATATGTGAGTATACATTGTTGTCTGTTTTTTTCCTCCCCACCTGTGTTTCTCCCCCAGCTTCTCCATAAACTCCCGGCTAGCCAATTCTCTAGGGAACTTGAACGCTGTGACGGATGACCCTGAGAACAAAAAGACCGCCTCCCCGGCCTCCCACGCCTCCCCTACCAAGGCGGCATTCATAGCCAGTCCATTCACCACCATCTTGAACGGCAGCTCCCAGCCACCTGGCAGAACTTACCCTGAGCTCAACAACAACCAGTACACCAGGAGCAGCAACAGCANCAGTAGCGGTCTTGGGAGCAACCTGAACAGCTCCCCAGGCCCCCAGAGCGCCAAGCCTGAGGAACACACCACCGTCCTTAGACCCTCCTTCCCCGGGGGGCTCTCTTCCTCCTCAGTGAGATTCCTGAGCCGTTCTATCCCTGTAAGTTCACAGACACCACCTCTTGGTCCTCAGAACCCTGAATGCAACTTTTGTGCCTTGCCTTCCCAGCCGAGGCTGCCACCAAAGAAATTTAATAGTGCCAAGGAAGCCTTCTGATCGACGCCTTCCCTCTGTGTTGTGCAACTGTCCATGCGCTACATTCTGCTGGCTCCCCTTCAAGTAAATGCCAAGTTTCAACTGGGTTTTCCTCCTTCTTTTTCTCCCTCTCCCTGGTGAGGTGGATTTTTCCTTAAAAGGGAGAGAGCTGTCATCCTATGGATCGTGGACACTGTAGGCTTTGATACTTTTCAGTTGAGTTTCCAAACCATTCTGAATATCTGGTACCAGGCAAAGCACTTGATCCATAGCATTTGCTTTGCTCNGGTGGGTGTGTTGAGAACGAGGCCTTCTCTACTCCCAAGGTCAGGATTTGCGGTAAAGAAATGTAGGGCATGCAGGAACAGTGTCTTCCCAAGGCTGAGCACCAGACCTCTTGCAGGGAGCTGACCCACTATTCTTGAAGTGGCAAATGAAGGTGGTAGTAAAAGGTCAGAGGGAGGTGGCTAGGAACCTGGACTGCCAAGGTAGGAGCAGGTAGTCTTTAGGAAGACATTTGAAATTAGCCACCCCTCTTCTGGAGACAAGTGAGAACTGCAAATGATTTTTTTTTTTTTTTTCCAAAGAGATCTTTACTTAGTCCCCAGGCTCCCTTTTTACTAGCCCCATCGGAGTAGTCTCTACTACAAATTTAATATTTTGATTGTGTCAAGAGGCATTGATATCCATAGGATGTGGATTTAATTTTGAGAGGGGAAAAAGGCAAATAGAACTATATTCAGCGTATGAAGGAGGTGTGCTCTGGGCAGGAGCAAGCCTGGTTCCCTGGGAAGGCTCTGGCTGCGTTCTGCCGCGTTCCTGCGCTTTAGCCATTTGCTCAGCCAATCGTTAGGGCAAGACTGCTTTCTACAGGGTCACTGGGAGAAAGAAAAGTGCTGCGGAGTGTGCTTGTGGCCCGCTCAGGAAGACACAGCCTCCATGGTTAGTCCATGTCGGGACCCAGTTTCCTTAGCCTACATGAGGATGTTTCCTAAAACGAGAATGCATTGTTGCAGTGTGCGTGTATGTGTGTGTGTGTGTGTGTGTGTGTTTTCTCTGTGTGTGTTCTGTGTGTGTTTTCATGTGTAAGCTCTCTGCATTCATCTCTCCTACAAGCTTCTTTTCAAAAATTTTTTTTTCTACATGCCATACAATCATTTCTGTGAGAGAAATTCTAGCATACATAAATTTCCATGTCTGATTTTTACTTCTATGAAAAATTTCATCATTATATAAAATTTTTAAACTTTACAGTTATTTTATGTATACAGGCATTTTGCCTGTATGTGTATATGTACGTATGTATGTATGTGCACCATGTGCATGTCGTGCCAGCAGAGGCTAGAAGAAGACNTCTCATCAATACTTTAGATTCTGTTATAGATCAGGGTTCCAATTAGCCATCTGCCCACTCTTTGACCTGATTCTGGTCTGATTCTAATCCCTTTATATGCATTGAGGAGATTTGTGTCGTAAGTATGGAAATCCATGGGCCGGGGTGGGAGTGGAGTGGAAGTCGGGGTTGCAGAGTGAGCACTAGATGTGAAAGGACAGTGTATTTAAACTTTGACAACTGTGCTGACACAGCCTGTACTTCACAGAAGGAGTTGAGTTCAGCCAATATTTTCATACATTGTTTTGTGGATCAGCCTCTATTTTAGAACTGACTGCAGATCTTTATGTTTCCAGGAAAAGCGTTATATAAATAATTATACAAACAGCTCATAGATTACACTGCTAACGGCTTGTGCCAGCCACACTTAAAGTTTGATGCCAGAAGCATCAGTAAATTGACGAGGTCTTCTCTTCCGGGATCCCTATTTAGGAGGGAGAAGTGGGATACCCATTCTCCTCTGCTAACTGGAGCCTGAGGGGAGAGGTGGGGTTCTTTCCACAGTACAGATCCTTCCTGCACCCCAGGATGTTTACATAAGTGAACTTGGCCTCATTCCACGTTGCTTCTTTTTCCTTCCCTTCTCCTCCATGTCCTTCTTTTTTGGCTGGAATAGGGTGATTTTCCAGTAATTAATTATAGAATGTGGGCAATTGAGTTGCCACTACCCCTGCTTCTTCTTTTGTTATTGCATTGCAAAGAGAGGTATTTGTGACTTGAATTGCCAGTGTGGCCCTTGCCTCCCTCTCAAGCGGGTCCTCTGTGCAGCCCTCCCTTTCTTTATCTTTGCCTCTGAAGCCTTCTGTGGCTCCCTGTAATGTGAAGGCTTAAGTTCTGCCCTTGATGACTGGTTGGTAGGAAGTCCAAATGAGCATGGAGGTTCCCACTTCATGTGGAAATAAGTAGGGGATTGGAAACTGCCCTCCTTCATGGTGCACGAAGCTTTTCTGTGAGACCGACCTTTTGCCAGTCAGGGCTGCTCAGGATAAAGCAGTACAGGACCCAGGAACAGGGAGGACCGACTCACTCAACAGAAGCATTTTAAGGAAAGTCAAGCCCTTGCCCTTGCAAACACGAGGGCCTGAGTTCAAATCCCTGGAACCCGTGTACAGCTGGACCATAGTGCATATCTGTGCTCAGTGCTCCTGTGGTGAGATGGGAGGCAGACAGGAGAATTTCCAGGAGCTTGCAGGCTAGCTAGCCTGGCCTGCACATCCCAGAGACTCTGTCCCAAAACAAGGACAACCCAAAGTTGTCCCCTGACCTCCACACATGCACTGTGGCACGTACATCCCATCCTACTCCACACACAGCCCACTTTAAACTTCTTAGGTAAGAATATGAAGTCTGCATGGTAATATCTTCCCTGTACCTTTAAGAGAGACCCAGAAACTCTTGGGGGATGGGGGCGATGGGTGTTTAGAGGGAGTCTAATATTTTAAAAGCTACAATTAGCATCTCTTTTGAAAGCTGCAATTGCTCTCTCTCTTTTTGCTGCAGCTCAGCCCCCAGAAAAATGTAAAAATGATTTCCTTGTTCTGTCACTAAATGCTTTAACATGGAAAACAGGAATAAATGTTAAGGAATCCTTGTGGTTGTGACAGAATGCCGAGAGTCAGATTTTAGTTTTCTTATCTTGACCTCTTGGCTTAGTCTTGTCCCCACTGTCCAGTGCAAAAGCACAAGATTTCACGTTTGGCGACCTCCTTACTGTAGCGAGCAATTTGCTTCCTGGCTGAGAGGTTTTCAAGTGCTTGAGAAGTGGGGGGCATGTGACGAGGGTGGGGGTGGGGCGGAAGTGTTTTATTAAGTNGGAATTGCTTGTGGTATCTGTCTTGAAGATTTGCTATGTTATATTTTTAATGACACTTTTCACTNAACTGCTATTCATCACCCTGTCCTCACCTGACCCCCAGGTCTGAGTTCCGGCAGATGNTCCCCCTGTAAGCTGTTGTATATCCCACTTTGGTCTTTGTTGTAGCTCTTCTCAGGACTGTGGATGTCCCGTAGGCTCTAAGCACTGTGGGAGCAGAGATGGTACCTTGATTTCCATGGTTACAGGCCTGGATCCTGTTATATAGTAGGCAGGCAGCAGGTATATGTTGATTGGATAAAAGAATGGATGGATGTTTAAATGAATGAGGATGCTAAGAATGATTACTTCTGTTTTATGTATAAAAATCTCAAGGGGCAGAGAGATTAAATTTTTGCCCAAGATTGTCCTGCAAACAGACAACAGAAACATAATTTGAACCTAGGGCAGTTTAAATCCCTCAAACACAGTATTTTGAAGGCTTTATGCTGTGTATGGACTATTACAGGGGGTTATAAAGCTAGAGATGTAAATGATAGATATTTGAACAACATCTCATTTTTTTTCCCCAGTAGGACAGGGAAACTGTGAGGAAAGGCTAACGTTCTAGTCATTCGTGTTTAGGGGATGAATAGGAGCCTGTGAGGGACCCTAGTGAAGGTAGGAAGGTGGGGAATGGCTGTTCTCCAAAATGGGGAAAAGTAAGACTGAGTTACACCTTAGTTCTGTAGTTGAGGTCTTAGGTTCTGAAAATAAGTTTACCTGGGTTCAAGTTCTGTTCCTGACACTTTTTTAATGGAGACATTTGGCAACTTATTTAACTTCTCTATGCCTCAAAGAATTATGTAATTATAACAATGAGAGGCAAATCAAATCTTCTTGTTTGGGCAAAATTGAAGCTTGGGCAATATTTCAGAACTGTTTAAGATAAGGAATATATGAGGGTTTTTTTTGTAAATTTCATACAAATATATGGCTGTGGCTTTGAAAATGATTGGTGATTTACAGAGTGTTGAAGCTAATGTCATGATGTCCATTATAGTAAAACAGTTACAGTGTTTGGTTTAGAAAAATCCTATGAAGTATCATGCAATTGCTTATCAGTATTGCTTGGTAGTTGTCAGCTATTATTGCTGATAAGAGTCATGAGTATTTGCAGGACAGCTGAAGACCTGCATAGCTGAAGACCAGGCTGGGGGGGTTAAGCTGAAGCCAAACTAGGAAGAAGCAGAGTAGGAGGTGTGGGGGACTTTAAAGCAAGAAGGAACAACAGATTTGATGTTTAGTTGTACAATTAATGCTTTAAAAATATTATAATTTTTTCTTTTGAGAAAGGGTCCCCCTGTGTATCCCTGGCTGGCCTGGAACTCTTTACATAGAGCAGGCTATCCTGGAACTCATCTGTCTGCCTCCTGAATGCTGAGATTAATGGCATGTGCCACCACGTCCGGGTAAACGGTTAACGTTTTAGTGTACAAAGCAATGGGTTTCGTTGTGATGTTTTGTGTGTCTGTTGCTGTGCTTTGCTCATCTCCACACCCTTGCCACTCCCCTCTTCCCCTCCTTCCTCCTCTGCTTTCATGGTGTGTGTGTACATGCACACGTGTGCGTGTATGCGTATGTGTGTGCGTGTGGGCATGTGCATGTGTGTGCATGCATGTGTGCATATGTGTGTATGCGCATGCGCAGTATGAGTGTATGTGTGCGTGTATGTGTGTATGTGTGCGTGTATGTGGGGCATAAGACTGAAAATATGATTTGTCCTTTTCCTGCTTTACCTTTTCTTGTTCTTTTCTTCTCCTTCCCAGCAATCCCCTCCCTCCACTTTCATGTCACATGTTGGTATGTTGGTATGCACATACTAAAACCTAGATTCTACATAAGAGGTAAAATGTGGCCTTCATCTTTATGAATCTAGCTCATCGTGATCTCCAGTCCTATCCATTTTCCAGAAATGCATGTTTTCATGCTTTATATCTGAATAAAAGGGCATTGCGATATATGCTACATTTTCTTTGTCCACTCACTGGTTGGTGGGCATCTAGCTTGGTTCCATATCTTTTTTTAAAAAATAATTTATTTAAGTTTATCTTATGTGCATTGGTGTGAAAGTGTCAGATGCCCTGGAATTTGAGNTACAGAAACGGTTGTGAGCTGCCATGTGGGTGCTGGGAATTGAACTCAGGACCTCTAAATGAGCAGCCAGTGCTCTTAACCTCTGAGCCATCTCTCCAGCCCCTTGGTTCTGTGTCTTAACTACTGCAAATAATGTTGCAGTCAGCATGGGTGTGCAAGCATGTCCGTGTCATGCTGACTTAGAGTCTTAGGAGTGGTATAGTGAGTCAGATGGTGGTTCTATCAGATCCGTAGTGACTACACTAATACCATTCCAGCTGTCTCAGTCTGCTTCCTGCTGCTTTATAAACATGACTAGAAGCCACCTGGGGAGTGGAGGGCTTGCTTCAGCTTACACTTCTGCATCACAGTTCATTGCTGAGGAATGTCACTGCGGAACTCAAACAGGGCAGGATCCTGGTGGCANGAGCTGATGCAGAGGCCATGGAGGGGTGCTGCTTACTGGCTTGCTCCTCGTGGCTTGCTCAGCCTGCTTTCTTATAGAACCAGCCCAAGGGTGCCACCCCTCATAGTGAGCTGGGCCCTCCCACATCGATCATCCATCAAGAAAATGCACCACAGGCCAATCCAGTGGAGCCATTTTCTCAATTGAGGTTCCCTCTTCCAAGATGACTTCAGTTGGTGTCAGATTGACATAAAACCAGCCAGCGTGCCCACCATCAGTGGATGAGGGTGTCCCTTCTAGCCTCATCAACTTTTGTTGCTTTTTGTTTTCTTGATGACAGCCGTTCTGACCGAGGTGAGATGGAATCTGAAGGTAGTTTTTGATTGTCATTTGCTTGATGGCTAAGGATGTTAGATATTTCATGTATGTTTTGTCATTTGTGTTGAGAAATGTCTGTGTGGTTCATTTGTCCATTTCTCTGATTAGATAATTTAGGGTTTTCTGGTTTTTCTTTTTTTTACATATTTATGGATATGAAGCCCCTGTCACGTGTATTGCTGGCAAAGATTTTCTCCCTTTCCGCAGGTTCTGTTTCTTTTTCAGCACAAAGCTTTTTAATTTCATGCAATTCCATTTGTCACTTTGGTTTTTTCCCCTGAGTTATTGAAGTTCTTTTCAGAATGTCCTTGACTATGCCAGTGGAAAGATCTGATTTGATGGAGATACTTTCTGCCTCTGTGTAGAAGGGAGCTCTTGGTGGAATACCAGAAGCAAGGGGACCTGTCAGAGCCCTCTCTGCTGTGCTCAGCGCCTGTGTATGTATGGTATATGTGTGTGTGGGCACACATGTGTATGTATGGTATATGTGTGTGTGGGCACACATGTGTATGTATGGTATATGTGTGTGAGCACACACATGTGTATNTATGGTATGTGTGTGTGGACACACANNTGTNTNTNTNNNNTATNTGTGTGNNNACACACGTGTATGTATGGTGTGTGTGCGTGGACACATGTCTATGTATGGTATGTGTGTGTGGACACACACATGTGTCATACCATTTGCATGTGGAGCTCAGAGGACAGCTCTATAAACTTAGGGTCTCTCTTTCCTCCTTTCTGTGTGTTCCAGGGATAGAATTCAGGCCATCGGGCTTGTATGGAAAGTGCTTTACAGGCTGAGCCATCTCTCCTCCCCCTATATTTAGTTTTGTAAATGAAAACTTAATCACCTCAAAAAAATTAGGGTCCTTACATGGGCATGTTTTTTATGATATTCAAACATGAGGTGTTGTATAATAGTGTGTGTCGTTATTTTAAAGAATGTACATGTTCAGTTGAAGGATTTCAAGAAATTGTTCTTTTCTGTTTTGGACTTCATGTTATTGCCACTTTGTGGGGACAGCCTTTAGAACAAGAGGCTGAAGCAGTGGCTGTCTGGCTCCTATGTTTGATGAGACCCTTTCCTACGATAAGATCTTCCGGAAGCTGCTTTGGGTGGCACCTACTAAATTTTTTCTGATGGTTTTTCTAAAATTGTAGCCTGTATTGAGCTGCTTTGTTGTTCATGCAAACCTCAGTGGTCATGTATCTCAGGAATATTGCCCTGGTGGAGGTTGTAGGTTCCATCGGTAATGGNGCTCATTCTTTCTAGAATGTTCCCAGTATTCTTGGTTCTGCTGTTTTCTCATTCCCTTTCTTGTGTTGGCACCTTTTAGGATCTTAACTTAGTCTCTTTTGCTCTTAATTCATATTTTAGGATTGGCAGATGTTTTCTGTAAAGAGTCTTAGTCTCTGTTGGATTTATGCATCTTCATTTACCCTGTATTATCCCCAAACCCTGTGGTCTTTTGCATTCTTCCTGCATTGTATTCTCACTGACTCTTGGCTTCAGGAAGATATTTCTTGAAGCTCTCTGCTCTCTTCACCCATTTTTCTTCCTTAAAGATGTCTGTTATCTTCTGACTCCTCTTCTCAACACATTGAATTCACTCAAGTGTCTTCCTTTTTAGCTTGTGTGTCTATCAGGGAATATCTAATACTTTGTTTTTATTGACATAAAATATTGGTAGTCTATACATGAGCATCAGTATTTATGTTTAGTTCATATATATCAAATTATCTTAGTTTTAAACTTCCTTTATATGGACATTTCATGAGGTTCTTGAATTTCATGGTTTTTTAACTTNTTGCTCAGACACATAAAGTAATGATGAAAAGTTGAAAAGCCTACTTGATTTAAAGTTGGAAGAAAAATTGAAAGGAAATATATACTTCTGACTCTTCCTTAGCCACTGCCACTGCTGCCTCCTCCACTTCCTCCATCTCCTTCTCATCTTCCTCCCTCTCCTCACACCTCCTCCTCNTCTGCCTCTCCCCCACCCCCTGCCCCAATTTTGACACAAGATCTTACTATGTAGCCCAGCCTAACCTCAAACTGTCGATTTTTCTGCTTTAGCCTCCCAAATGGCAGGATGGCAGGCTGTGCCACCATGCCCATCTCATCCTGGCATTTAAATACCACAGTCAAGTTTGAGTAGAATGCAGCTCTCTGTTCCCATGGCTAGTGCCCAGTCTTATGCTGGGCTGNGTTGGGCTTCCCTTTGCTTGTGAGCACTCTGGATGAACACACTGGGTAGCCAGTGCATCGCTAGGTTCTTCTGTGTTCTACCACAGGTAGACTAGAGGTATTTTCTAGAGATAATTGGTNCTTAATGTAGGACTTGGGATGAGATAAAAACATTGAATTCCAGCCTCGTACATAACTAGTTTGATGAAAATCTACTGAGTGATTGGCAAGTATATTAAAGCATACGTCATTGTTAATTTGGAACATTAGATGACAATGATGAGCTATTTGTTGATTGATTCAGTGGCTGCTCCCAGTTGAATACTCCTCCCTTTCAGTGGTGTATAACGGCTTTTCCTGATTTCAGCTTGATGCCCATTCTCTGTTTTGAAAATAATGACCCCAGCCTTACTTTAAATATGATATTTAGTCATTGAATCACTGTGAATAGTTTACTAAAATAATAAATGACAAACCAAAGGTGAAATTTATTAAATATTTTGAATTCACATTTGTTTAATTGAATGTTAGTGTATTTAATAGTGAAGATGATTCTAGATTTCTAAACTTCTATTGTCTTTAAATTGCTGTGGTTATTTTTTTCACCCCTCGTCTTTGTTCTGACCTTGCTTTGGATTGGGTGTATTACTGAGACACTAGTAATAGTAAAAACATGAACTCAGTCCCAGCATTGAGTCATATCTTTGGCATTTGCTCAACACGCTGTTCTTTTGTTCCCCTCCCAAGAGACCTGGGCATTTTACTTGGGAAAGTTCCCATTGTTTCAAGGTCAGCAAGGTGCTGGTGATGCCTTTAGATTTGCACACAGCTATTTATATAGTAGTGTTTGCAGATGTACCTAGCTGTAATTTAAGTCTCCGATGCCACACAATGGTTTACATTAATTTTCTGTGTAAAGCCCGTCAGCTATTTTCGTCTCTCCATTTAAAAGCACTTTTCAAATACAAAATTTACAGTAAGTGGCAAAGTTGATTTTAAGAAAAAGTCTGGCATTGAGGTGGTTTATATTATCTTAATTGCCTTTATTATTAAACTTAAATTTACTTACTCTTTTTTTCATCTTCTTTCTCTCTCTCTTTTTCTACCTTGTGGTACTGAGGATTGTTCTAGAACCTGTCACATGCTAGGCAAGTGCTCTGTCACCGAGTTAGTTGTATCTTCAGTACTTTTTTGCTTTATATTTTTGAGAGCAGGTCTCACTAAGTTGTCTAGGCTGGTCTGACCTTGCCCTGTAGCCCAGGAAGCCCTCACTTGATAGTTCCATACAG
Organism: Neotoma lepida; assembly: GCA_001675575.1. NCBI lineage: Eukaryota > Metazoa > Chordata > Mammalia > Rodentia > Cricetidae > Neotoma > Neotoma lepida. The sequence continues at coordinate 613,019 of LZPO01116973.1, forward strand.
GAGTCCCCTGGCTCAATTCATCCTCAGCCTTCATTCCTAGTCCTCTATCATGGTGTTCCCACTGCCAACTGCCACTTAAAATACCCACTTTCCAATTCAAGACTCTCTCAAAGTCTTGTAGGATTGATTGTATTGCAAGAAGATTTTTTTTCTTTTGCCTTGAAATTTATTAGTTTCTATAACACAGCTAGACATAGACTCATGCTAGTCACTGCTGTTTGGTCTTNTTGTGTTCTGTTGTGGAAAACTCTCAACTATGCATTTTTTAGATGCTACTTTTCCGCCTTCCCTTTACTTCTTCCCTAAACTTTGGAGAGAAACAGGTAAAACCTCCCATCTGGTGTGCAGCTACCAGCTGAAAGCCCCTAACACAGGAGGAAAGTGAGTTTGAGGTGTTTATTCTGGAGCCTGTCAATAAATCCTCAATTTTTCTGACCTTCTGTTTTGTATTTTTATTCCCGAGCTCTAACTAATACTGTGATTGAGTCCCTCCTTTGTTTTCCAGTACTAATCGGCTTTACAGTATGTGCTCTTGAGTGTATGCCTATTTATGGAGTACGATGCAATGATTTCAATGGCCTTATCTTTCTTTCCTAACGTCTCTGATTCCTTGGTGGTTAGGGCCACCTGTTTGAATTTGGACCTGCCTGTTTGAGTTGCATGGTTTCTTGTTCTGTGATCTGTTCCTTGAGGGTCTCGGATGCTCAGAGCTCTCCCTGATGCTTTGCATTTCTACTTAGGAGACATTGTATTAGATGTGGTTTTGTCAGTTGGCAGCTTCACGCTGAATTCGAGGCTGTGTGTGTGTGTGTGTGTGTGTGTGTGTGTGTGTGTGTGTGTGTGTGTATGTGTACCAGAGGTTGATGTTTGGTTTTATCATTCTCCACCTGATTTTTTGAGACAGAGCCTCTTACTGAGACCCTCCCTAATTTGACACGACTGAGTGGTCCAGGGCTCATCCTGTCTCTGCCTCCCCAGTCCTTGGTAACAGGTGTGTACCACGGTGTTCAGCTTCAGTATGGGTACTGAGGATNGGAATTCAGAGCTGATGTTTATGTGACAAGNACACTGCTCATCGAGCCATCTCCCCAGCCCTAGATGGGAGATTTTTGTTTGTTTGATTTTTTAACTGCTTTGCTTCTCCTTCATCTAATGAGTTTCCCCTTTATTTTTTGAAGTTTCATTTCATTTTTTAAAATTTATATAATAATCATGCCTATGGCATCCAATGTGATGTTTTGGTATGCAATGGTTATATCAGGGTGACTACCATATCTGCTGCCTTGACCATTTATCCTTTCTTGTGAGTTCTGCTGATTCTTGGGGTCTTTCAGTCTAGAAACTGGTCCGAATGACCCAGGCTCCTGCCTTGGTGAGCTGGGCTCAGGCTTTCTTCTCAGGCATGGATGTAGCTCTGAATAAACCCTGGCCCGTGGATAGTGGCCCTGGGCTCTCCCAGCCCTCTTCCACAGCTGGGAGAGCCTGAGCCAGCCTTGGCTTCATGCCTGAGATTTTGGCCCTGTGTCCCTGAGAACAGAACAGCTGGCCACCTCTGTCTCCAACTCTGTAGTCAGTGGCTTACCACTGAGGCTTGGTTTGTTTCCAGGTCACAAGGATGTTGATCTTGCTTTGCGCCCTGTCGTGGTTTTCCTTTCTTCTTTGCATTTTACAAATATTTAATTTGTCCAAGGAGGGGTTCGTTTGGAGCAAAGCTTGCTGGTCTATCTTGGCATTAGTCTGCAGCTTCCCATTTTAGGAATTTGTCCAATCAACTTTTAAAGATCCTTGCCCTCTGCTTGTGAGCATTAGTCTCCTGATGCTGTCAGGCAGTTCCTCACCTCCTTGGGCACCTCCTGCTCCGCCTACCTGCTATTTCTTATGTGCTGTATTCCCAGCCTACTCAACCTTCCTCCTTCCCTCTGCCTTCCAGACTCTCCTGTGCAGCTTTCCTTGGCCATACTTGACTAGAGCAGTCATGGCCTTTTCTGAAGTCATCCTATTTTGCTCATTTTGTCCACATCACTCCTCTCTTGTATAGAGAGTCGCTTATCTCATGGCCGTGGGTCCTGGATCCCTGCATCCTACATCCCTACACCTAGGTCATGGATGTAGGATTGATTGGTAAAACTGAGGTGAGACAGGCATATCAGGTAGGAAAACATGACATCTAACTTTTGGATATCTCATATCTAGCTTTGGGATATGTTTATCTATTTGTTGTAGGTTTATTTACTNTATATTTTTATGATTTTACATATTGAATAGGTCATTTCTTTCTTTCAAAAATTTTGAAATTCTCTCTCACTCCCCATTCCTTTACTCTTTTTCTATATATAAGGCCTATTTTTATTTCAGCCCCCTCTCATATACAGAAGGCATCCACATGGACTACGCATCCTTGCACAGATAGCACATCACTTAGGAAGTCTTTGAGTCTGCCACAGCTGCCTCTAGGTCCCATCAGTCCTCCTCATGAAGTGCCTTCTTTTCAGAGTGACCTTCCATTCTTACCCCTGCTGTGAGATTGGTCTTTATGAACTAGTAAACAGCCCCTCTGTACTTTCTCCCTGTCACAGGCATTTCTTGCCTTTAATTTCTCATATGCTGTTGTCCATATTCGTTTTGAAGACAGAGTTGAAGTTGTATTCATTTGACATTGTCCAGGGGTTCTGCTTTGTCTACAGGAACAAGTCTTGATCTCTTGGCTTGCCATTCAAGACCCTTCCCCATCATCCCTGTGCCTTGTTTTCTGCATCCTTTTCAGCAGCTGTACTTGGTGTCTTGGCATCCTTGTATCCATGCCCTGCTTGAGCCTGTAGCTGAGCATGTGGCATTCACTCTGTGTTTTTTCCTTTCTGTGACTGAGTTGTATATTTCCTGGCCTGCTGAAACAAGTTCTTTTGATGACATCTCTGTGACCGATCCAGGGAGAAAGCCTTTGTGCTTCTCAATTCCCATACAGCAGTTTACACACCTGTCACTCACACAGTCACATATCCAAGAGTTTCCCTCCTCCCCTGGCTTTTGAGCTGCTCAGTGCATCTTTGTTTCCTAAAGCTCTCCACAGTATGGAAAGTGCCTAATCAGTAGTATTGAATAAAAGTTGGATACTGTATCTGTGCTCATGTTAAGCAAGTGCACCTAGAAAGCCACATACCCCTGTTTGCCTTGCTCGTGTGTGAAACGCTACTCAAAAGAAAACCAAGTTTTCAGTTTGAACATTAATATANGGTAATCTGGAAGTTGTCTATTTGTTTGAAGGAATGTGGCTTTACGAAAGTAGAATATAAATTTAAAACNAGCTTGCGTCGATATAATTTTGGTGTTCGCGTGAACTGAAAACACTCTTGTCATGGTTGACTGAGTCAAGCAGGGTGTCAACAAGCTGTCATCTAACAATGAACTCTTTGTGATTGTTGAAAAGCCTATATTAAATTCCCCCAGAAGAAGGCTCTATTAAAAGCCATGTAGGAAGGTAAAAGAATATTTTACATCATGTTTTAATTAACCAGAATTGTCTTGTTACATCGTGGGCCTCTTGGAATACATAAAGGACACAAGGAAAATATATATACCCTTTTCAAAGCCGATTTTATTACAGCCGTTTGGGATTTTTGTGTTAACGTGGTGACCATAAAGCCTTCTCCAGTGGTGTTTCATCTACCATCCCTGAGAAGTTTGCATCATGTCNCTGGAAAGGAGAAGCCACATTTGAGGAAATATGTATGGGTGTGCACATTTTGCATGTTAATTCTCAAGCAGTAAAAAATAAGGCTCAAGCGATTATAGAGACATGAGAAGGATGTAGGGAGGAATGTAAGGAGAGTTGTAAGTTAGAATTCCCTCAGTGTTCACTTGTTCTTCAATACTTTGGATGCTAGAGTATACATAAAACCCCGTATTACCAAATACATAGTTTTCTTAATTACCTAAAATGTTAAAATAAACTATTTTTCTTTGTTTCATTTTTGCCTCTATAGTTGGAATTCACAGTGGGGATAACAAACAGACCACATTTTTCTTTTTTAAGAGATTCAGGGAAATAGAGAAATAGAAATTCAGTGTGGCAAAAGGCCACACAGGGTTCCAGAAAGGGCTGTGACTCCCTGCGGGGGCTAACCCCGAGAGCCTTTAGAGAAATCATTGGAACAGCAGACACCTCCTTACTCAAGATGTTAATCTTCTGTCATCTTTTCTTATTTGTTGCTTTTGACAGCCAGCTTATGGTTGTATTTACTAGTCGTCTGTACTGTAAGTATATCTATAATTAGGAGACATTTTTCTGCCACGACTGAGTAGCTGGGCTGCTTAAGAAAGAAACACCCCCAGAAGAGCTGAAACTTTAAAGTCAGTACATACGTCTGCCGAAACAGATTGGTAGTGAGTTTCCAGCTCAGAACAAGCGGTCTTGATCTCTTTATCTAACACTTGGTTTTATGTCAAACCTTCCCTGCCTTCAGGGAACGAGGCTTCTGGGTGGAAACTCATATTTTAACATAAAACACTTTGAGGCTGAAAATGTCAAGCAATTAATTTCATCCTTGTTTCCCAGGTGGAATATCATTGCATTATTGTATGGTATCTATACTGGAACAGTGCCATGTGTTCATACTGGNCTTGATCTAGTCTGAGAGCCCCGTGGAACTTACTGACCAAGTGAACTCCAGATTAAATATGTTGGTTATGTGAACACTTGTGAACATAAAATGATTTTTACATTTCAAGTCTTAGGATCATCTCCATTATTTTCATCATGATCTTTATTTATTTTAGAGACATTGGCATTAATACGTGGAAACATAAAAAAAATGCTGTCCAAGCAGAATTAAAACATTATTTAGCCAGAATACTCAAAGTGTGGATTTGCTTTTGAGACAGGGTCTCTCTGTGTAGCCCTGGCTGTTCTGGAACCCANTGCATAGTGCAGGATGACCTCTAATCCACAGAGANTCTCCCACATCTGCCTCCCTAATGCTGAGATTAAAGGTGTGTGCCACTACATCTGGCCATGTTCTTAGAATGATTTGTTTTTATTTTACTTTTATTCAGTTCTGAGGAAAAATAATTTTAAACTATACTATCTCCTTTAATGTAACACATATAGTATCTGTTTTGTGATTTATGTAACTTGGTCTCATCAGGGTGAAANCCTGTTAGATGGGGTAAGTAGTGATTACAGGACAAATGTTTGCCAGGCTTCAGACTCCATTGTTTACTAATTGAGTGATCTGGGGCAAATAACTTCCCTGCTGTGTGCCCCAATTCCTCATCTGTGAAATGGGTGTAGGAAGGATGTAATGAGTAAATGCATAAAAGNTGTCTAAACTGTCTGACATCTAGAAAAGTACTCAGTGAATATCTCAGAAGAGATGACCTGCAAGTAATGTATCTCATTTATTAAGAACTCCAAATAGTCTCTTTTTCATCTGGTTTAATAAAGTTAATGGTAGTAATGATAGTNTTTTTCAAATACAAAGTACATTTTTATTATAAAAACTAAAAATCTAGTAACTGGTTACTATCTTTGCTACATTAGTGCTGGTTGAGCACCACTCATTTGAAATGATTTTGAATTTTATATACACACACACATACACACATACACACATACACACACACA
>LZPO01116973.1:628753-640765 GCA_001675575.1 Neotoma lepida
TGATTACCAAAAAGGGCAACACAGAACTTTTTCAAAGGATATACTTAAAATAATAAAAATCCAAGTTAAAAGATTGTGTAGGTTAGTTACAGAGCTGTAGCACTCAATGTGCTATCTGGCTCACAGTGATTCTATTGTTAAAAGTACTCCCAGGCTTCTCAGCTTGGCCAAGCCCACAGTGTCAGACTGGCTACCCAACAAGGGGAGTCTGGAACTGACAACATCTCACTCAGAGACAGGTTTATTCTGCTTGGGGCTCCGACTCACAACACNAGTCCAGAGGAGACCACCCGAGAGCAGGCTGAGTGGGAGGACTACGGANATTTGCAACTTTTTCTTTTTGCATGGGTATCCCAGTTGCTCACTGTCTTAAAACTTTTAAAGGGGCTGGAGAGATGGCTCAGCAGTTAAGAGCACTGGCTGCTCTTCCAGAGGACCTGGGTTCAATTCCCAGCCCCACATGGCAGCTCACAACTATCTGTAACCCCTGTTCTAGGGGATCCAACACCCTCACATAGACATACATGCAGGTAAAACACCAATGCACAAAAAATACAAATAAATAAATTTAAAAAAACTTTAAGAAATGTTTAAAATTTATTTTTTATATTTTAATTATAATTTAATTTAATTTAATGTAGGCTTTTTGCCTACATGTATTGTCTGTGCACCACATGCATGCCTGGTACCCACTGAGGCCAGAAGAGAGTATCAGATCCCCTGGAACTGGAGTTACAGAGGGTTGTGAGTCACCATGTGGGTGCTGGGAATCACACTTGGGTCCTCTGGAAGAGCAAAAAGTATTCTTCACTTCTGAACCATCTCTACAGGTTCTACTTAAATGTTTTAACCAAGTCTTTAAAAAGTGTTTTTACATTTTAAGCCATTTCCTTATTTTTACCTCTGTATCTCTTCATGTTTTCCTCACTGTGCTCAAATATCTGACAAAGCAACTTAGAGAAGAACTGATTTTGGTTTATGGTTTGAGGGTGCGGTTCATCGTGAAGGGAGGGTGTCNGGGCAGGGGTTGTTGGAGGCAGTGGGAGCAGGAGCAGAAGGCTGCTTGCCCACATCAGAGATGGGACAGGAAGAGGTGCTGGGCTAGAGACCTGATGGTCTGTACTTCACAGATGCATTTCCTCTAGTTAGGTCTCAAGTCCTAAAAACTTTAGAACCTCTCAGACCAGGGCTGCCAGCAGGGGATCCAGTATTCAAACATACCAACCTGTGAAGACCATTTATATACAAATCTTTTTTTTAATACAATAAAATATATTTAATAATAAAATATAAGATAAAACAAAAAACAACACATTGGAATTGGGCAGAACAAACCAACAGAAGGAAAAGAGCCCAACAGAAAGCATACAGATTAGAGACCCATTCATTCACACACTCAGGAGTCCCATCAAAAACACTGGAAGCCATAATATATTCACAGAGGACCTGATGTAGACTGCTTCAGTCTCTGAGACCCGAGGGGAGGGGTTTGATGGAGACATCCCATTGGGGCTGAGTATTCGAAGGTCTCTCATTCTCTGTATAATGTCTGCCTGTGGGTTACTGTATTTGTTCTGCTGCAGGAGGAAGCTTCTCCAGTCATGACTGAGCAAGGCACTGGCCTATGAGTATAGCAGAATGTCATTAGGAGTCATTTTATTACTGCTTTGTTTTATTTTGTTTTGTTTTTAGAGGAGTTGCTGGCTTTACTTAGGTAAGTTGTNTATTCATCTGTTTATAAATTGTTATTTTTAGTTATGTGTATGAGTATGTCTCTATGTATGAGTACAGTACCCACAGAGGCCAGAGGTATCAGNTCCTCTGGAGCTGGAGTTACAGGTGATTGTGAGCCACTTGATGTGGGTTCTGAGACTTGAACTCAGTTCCTCTGGAAGAGTAGTACATGCTCTTAACTGCTGAGCAACCTCTCCAGCCCTCATCCTCCCCCCACTCCCAATTTATTAGAGAAGTCTAGCTTTAGGCAGCAAAAGCCTTATTGAGCCCAACAGCTGGTAAGTGCCTGGCTTTCCCTCNGGCATGGCTAGAACCAGAAGGTCTACACTCAAACCGACACTTCATTAGCTCCTCAGTGGGAAACACAGCTGCTGACAGAGGCCGTATTTGCCACTCAAGTTTCAGTCACCTGGAAAGGGACTGGCCTGANTCTCAGCCCCTGAGTGGCTCACATTCACCCCTGGGCTTATGAACTGTCCTTGGAGTGTGATAGTGGGGCTGGTGGGGCTAGAACTGGACTCACAGAACAGAGAATCTTGTTTGAAATCAAATGAAAAATACTTTCAGGTCAACAGACATTTTAGTTCCAAAAACAAATGTGTATGGAGAGTTGTTGGGAAGATGAAGTGAGTGTCTACACAGTATAGAGCAGGACAGGTGCTGCGGGGCAGCTGTGGGGTGGCTGCAGACAACGGCACACGTGGGAGAGAAGCCGTAAACAAGTGCATGAAATATTGCAGTGTAGGGGAATGTTTTGTCTGGTCCTGCCTGGCTCAGACCTAAGTAAACACACAGAGGCTTGTATTATTTACAAACTTATGGCCTAATGGCTCAGGCTTCTCATTAGCTAGCTCTTACATCTTAAATTAACCCATTTCTGTAAACCTATACTTTGCCACGTGGCTTGTGGCTTTCCAGTATCTTTACATTTTGCTTCTCCTGGCGGTGGCTAGCAGCATTTGCTCTGCTCTGCTTTCTTCTTCCTCTCTCTCTAGTTAGAATGTCCCGCCTAACCTTATTCTGCCTCACCACTGGCCAACAGCTTTATTTATCAACCAATCAGAACAACACACATTCACAACATACAGAACGATATCCCCATCATTGCAGTATTTTATCCCCCATCTTCAAATTTATAAATCTTTGGAGCACCTTCCGCTCAGAGATGAGTCTGAATGGCAGCACTGTAGGGGTGGGGCTGCATAGGGTGGAGTGAGGCAACGCAGTCAGGGTTTCTTTACGTCCCACCAGACGGTGAGCACAGAAGACTTCGGTTTGATCCACGTGGTTTAAGTGGCATCCAGAGTGTAGTAAGAAGCAGAAAGGAGATAATGACTGGAACACCTGAACTCCGTGGTACACCCTGCTTATATATCTGACAGCTGTTTGCCTGTATTNTATGGCAGAGAATACAACACACACACTACACACATACCACACACACCACACACACACAACACACACACACACCACACATGCCATATACACACATCACACATACCACATATGTACACCATACATGCACACCACACACACACCACACACATACACTATACACACACCACATACACATACACCACACACATGCACACTACACACACATCACACATACCACATATGTACACCATACATGCACACCACACACACACCACACACATACACTATACACACACCACACACACATACACCACACACATGCACACTACACACATCATACACATATACCACACACACGCTACACACACACCATATACACATACCACACACACACTACACACACCACACACACATACACCACATGCACACATATACCACACACACACACTACACACTCCATACACATAGACCACACACACACCACACAAGCACACACCACACACACGCCATATACACGTCGTACACAAACTCACTGCACAGCTCTTTCTTTCAAACTAATTTGATGTCTTCAATCACCTGCAACATTTCCTAGTGCTTGAAAGTGCCTTCTCCAATGAGCCCCTCTCTCTATCAGATGGAAAAAAAATTTCAAGTGGATTTTTAAAAACTTATATTCAACCTTTTACTGGAAAAAAGTCCACTTTTGGACAAAAACCAAGCCAAAGCAATTTTAACTCAAGTTGGTTTTCCTGGAAAAGCTGAAGATGTAGTTCAGAAAAGAAATGCTTTGGNTTCTCTACAAATCCACACTCAAAACTAACAAGCTCAGTCTAAATATCCTCTGCTTCAGTGGTTCTCAAATAGCTGAGTGGAAAAGAATCGTCTGCTTCTTGTTTTATTCCAGAGCTGGTTGGAATGCAGACTCTGGCTCCTAGGCGGGGGATTGGGAGCAGAGCTAGGTGGGCCTGGAACTAGGGATTTGGAAACCACAACTCATTGAATTAATTCAGAACAGGCAAATGCAGAGATTCCTAGATCAATAAGACTGCAACAGGGAGTTNCACTCATTTCAGAACAGTCTTCTGACTTGTAGTCTCCATCATTGTCCCTGTGACTTTGGTAAACGACATTGTGTTTAAGTTTCCACTTCCTTTTTTAATAAGATGTAATCAGATGGTATGAGTCTACTGAGGCTGCTACAGCAACATAGTGGAGGGAATGTATAGGTGACAGAAATTTATTCTGTNCAGCTCTGGAGGCTGAGCAGCTCAAGATTAAGGTCCCAGCAGAGTCAGTGTCTGGTGAGGAGCTACTTCCTGGTTCCTAAATGATGCAAGTTCTTTTTATATGAGATCTCTTGCTGTATGGGCACTGAAGCAATTGTGAGGCTCTGCCCTCAATATTATATCATCTCTCTGTTGTGGGATATTTGTACACTGTATGAAGATGTATTGCTGTGATTGGTGTAATAAAAAGCTGAATGGCCAATAGCAAGGCAGGGAAGTATAGGTGGAACTTCTGGGCAGAGAGAGAACTCTATGAGGAAGAAAGGCAGAGTCACCAACCAGACACTGAAGAAGCAGGATGGACAATATGGAGATGAGGTCCTCATAAAAGAACGTAGATTAAAAAATATGGGTTAATTTAAGGTATTAGAACTAGTTAGGAACAAGCATAATTAAGGCCGAGCTTTCATAATTAATAGTTAATCTCTGTGTCATTATTTGTGGGCTAGTGGTCCCAATGAAAAAGTACTATTATATCTCCCTAGACACTCCATCTCCTAATACCATCACCTTGTGGGCTAGGATTTCAATACCTGAGTTTCNGAGGGGTACAACCATCTGGGAACAATAGCAATGGCACTTAAACAGTTTTCTGGAATTTGTAAATTCTTTTAGAGGCCAATAAAAAACTGTGAGCTTCCCTCTAGGAAAATGAAAAACTACACATTTTTGTATCTAAATTTAGGGTCAGTCATCATTCTTTTAAAATGCTTACATTAGCTTCTGTCTTAGTCAATGTTCTATTGCTGTGAAGAGACACCATGACCACAGCAACTCTTATGAATTAAAAACATTTAACTGGGGCTGGTTTACAGATTCAGAGGTTTAGACCACTATTATCGTGACAGGAAGCATGACAGCACACAGGCAGACATGGTGCTGGAGAGGTAGCTGAGAGTTCTACATCTGGATCAGCAGGCAGCAGGAAGAGAGTGACACTGGGCATAGCTTGAGCATTTGAAACCTCAAAGTTCACTCCCAGTAACAGACTTCCTCCAAGTCCACACCAACTCCAACAAGGCCACACCAACTCCAACAAGGTCCTTTCAAATACTGCCACTCCCTGTAAGCCTAGTGGGACCATTTTTCTAAAAAGTACCTTATTCCACTCCATGGCCCCATAGGCTTGTAACCATATAATAATGCCAAAATGCATTCAGTCCAATGTCTCAGTGTATCTATCCTACTTACACATTCTGGGACTGGGGAAATAACCACAGGATGAGTTTGGGGACCCACTGGACCTACTGTGAGTCAGACATCAGCCAAAACTCCATTTGGGGTTTTAGTTCCGAATGTAGTCGAGTTGACAACCAAGAAATGCCATCACAAGTCCACCCCTTGTCAACCTGACATAAAATTATATCTCCTTATGTCGCGATTAATTTCCAAACAAAAACAATAACCAGGTCACAATAAACATAGTATAATTATTCATGAACAATTGCAGATGCATTATATACTTAAAATAGGTGTTAATGTCCCTTGAGGAACTTTCTTTTAGTACCTCAAGGATAATGGACTAGACCTTTGACTGTAATTCAGACCCATTTAAATGGTTTCCTTTGTAAGAGTTGCCATGGTCATGATGTCTCTTCACAGCAATGGGACACCGACTAAGACAGGTTCCCTTGGTACTTGAGTGTACATTTTACAAACTCCCCACGCCAGCCAGATTTTCTATGGTTGAGTAGTCATGTCACTTTTGTCTTCCATCATTTGCCCATGTCAGGAGTCCCCATGCTCACCAATGTGTTCAATACACTGATGATAAATTCTGGCTCCTTTGCCTAAGTGTTGGCATAAATTTAATGGTTTTAAGCCTCACTCCTTTACCAGGCCCATCCAGGTCTGGTCCAGGTGATGTCTGATGTCTATATTTTCCTTTGTAAAGGTAAAACAACTTGTTTAAAGTTACTTGGATAATAACGGACTCTGGATTTGGCTTTGACNTCTTAACCTCGGGCAAACTGCTTAACTCTGATCCCGCTGACATTTTGGTTGGGATGGATAATTCCTTACTGTGGGAGAGGTGTCTTGTAGGTTATGAGATGTTTATCACACCCTTGCTCCTGTACTCATGGGATATCTATAGCACCCCCTCAACCCAAGTTTTGCAAACTGAAGATTTCTCCTGAAGTTTCCAAATGTAGCCTGGTTGGTGTGTGTTTGTTGTGGGGTGGCCAGTTGTATTTGAAAAGCGTTGCTTTGTGCTTCACCCCTGCACCCTATAAGCTGATGTTGCTGATTGACGATAGCAATCCTCTATCTATGGGACAGGAGAAAGGAGGGGGTCATTAGGACATGGTTTCATATGCCCCCATATGAAAGAGTTCAGGGTGGAACAGGCCAGCTCAGGAGTCTATAAATTCCCAACTCCTAAAAGCTTTCCCTCAGGCTTTCTTGTGNAGGCAAGAGCTTATATGCAGATGCCATATGTGACATATGATAGCTAAGTCTGGTCCAAACAGGCAACCGAAACAACTGAGGACTTTGTTCCGTTGAAAAGTCTATAGTTTAAACAGGTTCCAGGCCAACATGATTTTTGGTGGCATAGGAGAGCAGGATCTGAGGAAAGACAGAGGTCTTAGTGTTGAACTTCGTGAGGGTGTTAGGTGGCTTGGCTAAAGCAGAGAAGGAAAGAAACTGGAAATGANCAGTTTGTTCCTGGTGCCATAAACCCTTTTCCTTCCCAAAGTACCTCAGGCCATTGCTGCCTTGTATTGTGGGGGACTGTGAACTTCAGTATTGAGAAATCAGCGTGACTTCAGAAAGTCAACATCTGGTTCTGTAATGGGGAATTGTTTCCAGCAAAAACTCTGTTTAAAAATAATCTGGCAGCATAAGCCACAGAATGTGGTTACATGAAACCTTAAAGTATTTTAGAAAAATAATAATAACACTGCTCTGTGTGACCCTAAGACTAGTTTCTTTCTTGAGAAGGTAATTGAGGTTGAAGTTGTGGTTATAGAGACACCCCACCCCTCACCCCTTAGGGCCCTAGGCAGTGAATTTTTAGTCAGGCACTCCATGGAAAGGAGAGCTTTACCATCAACTAGCTTACCATGTAAAAAGGGAATTCCAGTACCCAGGAAGCAGTGGGGGACTCTGGCGCTTTGGAATACACAGGTAGACAACCTGGTAGTGGCTGAAGCATGTGACAGTTGCTTGATTACATCTTAGGGACTAGGAGACAGAGAAGGCCAGAATGAGGGCAGGCTATAAACTCCAAGGCCTGTGCTTCAGAGAGGCCTCAGGTACCAAAGATTCCAAAACTTCCTTATATTGGCCAGTCTAGTCTTGACAGAAACTAGAGTTACCTGGAAAGGGAGACCTCACTTGAGAAATTGTCTCCATCAGATCAGCCTATGGCCATTTTCTTGACTGCTGTTTGATGTGGAAAGGCCCAGTCTCCTGTGGGCAGTATCATCCCTGGGAAGGTAGGTCTGGGCTGTATGAGAAAGGTAACTGAGCAAGCCAGGGGAAGCAAGCCAGTAAGCAGCATTACTTTCTGCTTTCTGCTTCCAGCTCTTGTCTTGGCTTCCCTCAATGATGGACTATACACTACAAGGTGAAATAAACTCTTTCCTCACTCCTCAAATACTGGTATCAGCTAGGGACCATGTGATCGGACACATGCGCCAATGGCCAGGGCATGGGGTGGGCATTTCACATTCAAGCCATAGCAATATCCAAGTGTGGATGATTTTATATATGGGCAATCCTCTGGCTGGCAGTTAAAGAAATGCCTACCTTTTCCTGATTCTGAATCTCCTGGCTCAAGAAATATGGAGGTTTTGTGGGAGACACGTGGACGTAGGAATTCACTTCACGAAATAAAACTAAAGNGGTGTTTGTTTATGTTAGATGAGCTCTTAACTNCAGGGCCAGTGCAACCGTGGCCAAGCCTCGAGTTCTAAGNGCCCAACCCTCAGAATTCAGCTCAGTTTCTTCATCTTTTCTATACAAAGGATTTCCTGACCTTAGACACAATGAGATTCTTTTTTTCTGTGGCTGATCCCATGCCCACTTATTTATGGTTTCATTATAACCTTTAGTACTTTGTCTTACGGTAGTTTTTCCTTATCTGTATGCCTGCCACTGTAGACTGATCTCACTGAGGGCCAGGAATGGATCTTAATTATCTTCACACTTTCACTGCCCAGAACATAAGAGTGANCAATACATTTTGTGTAACTGTGTGCACTTATGTATTGGGAAAATAAGTAGATGAACAGATAGGTAGAGACGCACTTCACTGTCGTCATGCTACCCTTCACAACACAAGAAACCTGCAGTGGCCTGGGGCGATGGCTTAGTTGGTGGAGTGCTTGCCGTACAAGCATGAGGACTGGAGTATGGTCCCCAGGATCCCTGTGAAAGGTCAGCACAACAATGCATGCTGGTGATCTTAGTGCTGGGAGGTAGGAACAGAGGATCCCTGAGGCTCACTAGCCACCCAGTCTCACCAAATGAAATGGGCTCCATATTCACTGAGAGAACTTGTCTCAAAAAGTAATGTGGAGAATAGTTGAAGNAGACACCTTGAAGGGACTGTAGCCAGCCCTGGCTTGGCAAACATGGCTCTCACAGGCCTTNCCCTTCTCCCCAATTCCATCTGCCTCCCTCCCCATGACAAATACCCCTTCTCCTCTTCCTTGTCCCCTTCCCCTTCTCCCTCATCCTCTAGCTCCTGTCTTTGACCCTTATCCCTGCTCTCCGTCCCTCTGGGGTAAATAAATCTCCTTTGTGCTGAGAACTTGGTCTTGGGGTCCTGAGCTGTTACTTTTCCCTACACACTTGACATTAACCTCTGGCCTCCACAGACATGAACACACACACACACACATACACACACACAGCTGACACTTAAAATTTATACAATATAATGATAAAATGTCAATGGAAGTACAAAATAAATTATTTTATTAAAAATATACATAATAAAATTTTCCTAGGAAAAAGTTGATACTTAAATAAATTAACTTTAAGAGTGATTAAAATTATAGTAAAGAACATCAAAGAAAGTGATCAGTTTAACAGTTTATACATAAGCTNTACAAAATCTGTAAAAAACTTTGCAGAAAAAGAAAAAAAGCCACCTTTTAAGTTANTACTTTATCATCACCANACNAAAACAATATGAATATATAAGCTATTTAATATAAAAATATAATAAGTATAACCCATTATATCAACACTTAAAGGAGAAAAAGCATCAGTTCATATAAAAACTCTCAGTAGGCTTNGACAGAAATGTTCCTGACTCTAAGGCAACATATCAGAAAGGGACAACTAAGGTNGTATTTGTGGTGAATTCTTAGAAACTTTGAGGGTATTCATGAAAGTGATATATATTCTGCTATAGGGCAGAACATAGAGTGAAGAAGGAGTTTGGCTAGAAGGTCTGAGTAGAAGGAAGGCTGGTAGAGAAGAATCAGGGTGGCTTGTGGGTAAGAGANTAAGAGCAGGCTAATTAGGGAGAGAAAAGGGTGAGAAGAGAACCAAGAATGCAGCATCCAGGAGCACTAATTAAGGGAGCCATGACACCTGATTATTGTGGGCCAGTCCGAGGGAGCCTAGGAGCAACAGGAGAATAAAGAGGCCTAGGGAGGAAGGGAAGGAGGGTGAGTGTTCTGGGCGGTAGACTCCTCCAGTTCACTAATTAGAGGCTGCTGTTGACCTTAGCTGAAGCTATGGTGAGAACTGAAGGCAGCGTGGGTGGACATTCAGTGGGAGAAGAGGAAGCAGAAGCTCTTCCACTACAAAAGGGAAGTGAGCTGTGCAGAGCCACCCTGAGAAGGCAAGGAAATCCAGGGAGACTTCAGGAGGTTGTGGTGAAGTCAAGCAGCTTGTGAGTCCACAGGGGTGCAACCAGTGTAGGAGAGAGGCTGAGAGTACACCAGAGAGGGAGATAGATGGACTAAGGCTCTCTGCAGGCACTAGGAAAGTGACTATAACAATAATAACTCATCATCATCATCATCATCATTATCACCATCATCATCATCATCACCGTCATCAACACCATCATCATCATCATCACCATCATCATCATCACCATCATCATCACCACCATCATCATCATCATCGTACCCCACGTTTTTCCAAGGAAAAAATAAGTAAGATCACATTGGCACTCATTCATTAACCCTAAAAGTATCTATGAAGTATGTATCATGTGCCATGCCATGTTGTGTTGCAAATAAGAAAAACATCCCTCCTACCCTCTATTACTTAAGTCCAGTGACCTAAAACAAAAATGAAATGCAATGAAAAACCCTATCAAGAATTTGGCCTATCAGGCCTGGGCTAAAGAAAGGAGTTACGTCTTTGGCAGAACTACACATGTCTTCATGACAAGGAGTCCCTCAGGCTGGTCCTTACCACTTGTTACAGAGAACAACAAGACCCAGAACCTGGAATTCCAACATGGAATTCCTTTACAACTAAGGTAATGCACGACATCTTTAACTATGGTGGCATGTTTGAACTGTAGCTGATGGAGGAAGTTCTTTTAGCCCTGCTGAGCTCNATGGACTCAAGACTTTAATACAGAAACATGCTGGTAGAAGGACCCGNGGGCAGATGCTCCATATGATCAATAGGCTGGCCATCTGAACTTCCACTCCAGTGAGACCAAACTCCTGCCTCTTTTCTTTCAGGTTTNCTCTTTCTATTGAAACCCAGGATCTAGTTATACCCATTTGGTCATGCTTGTTGACATCATGAGAATTCTTCACAGTCATTAACATGACTGGTTTCAATCAGGTTTGAAAGGGACAAATTGGGGAGGTATGCTCTGATTTNCNTTCTGAAGTACTCAAGCACAGACTGGGAAAGGTTCCTGACATNTGACCCAGGACTGCACTCCNTGTTACACACAGGAGGTCTATACCAAGTGGAGAATGAGGGAGGAGAAAGGTTAAATATGTGAATAGGGATTCAGAGAAAGTTTGGAGGAAAAGGGCCTTTGACATCACTGAGTGAAAAACTGTCCTGGCAAGGTGGGAATCAGCTGCAAGGCTAACTGATGGATGTCCTACTTAGAACCCAGGACATCTGAAACTCCAGGCAACACTTTCCTATTGTATGCATTCCCTATTCTCTATTGAGTTAAATTTGTAAATAAACAACGTTGCCAGTGGTTGGGAGGGCATTTGGTATACCTTTTTGGGGAAAAGTTCCCATGTGCACAGGTAAATCAACACTAGCACCAAAGCATATTTGAACAGGAGTGCAAATCCCTGACATCCTACACCATGAAAAGCTCAGAGGTCCTTACCATTCACACTACAGAGTGTTCAGAGAACTTCCTTTTTCCCCAACACCCACTCTTCAAAAATAGTCTTGAAACTTCAGTTTAAGCTTTCTAGCAAAACTGAATAAAAGATACAGAGTGGGTTCTGGGGACATGGCTCAGTTAGTAAAGTGCTTGCCAAACAAGTATTCGGACNGAGTTCAGATTCTAAGCACTCATATAAAAAGCCAGTTGTGGCAGTGCCTATCAGTAATCCCAACTCTAGGAAAGTAGGAACAGATGACTCTTGGAGCTCAGTGGCCAGCTAGCTTGGCTCAAGCCATGTAGCTTCTGTGAGAGACCCTGTCTCAAAAA
>LZPO01116973.1:649852-661824 GCA_001675575.1 Neotoma lepida
GAAGGTGCCTTAGGCAGATGAGGAAGGGCAGAGACATCTTCACACAGTGTGATCGAATATCCGGAAACACTCCTGTCATTCCCAAACTATCTACACGACTAAATCAACATTAAGATATCTTGGTTCTAATCACCACTTTACATTCAACACTGAACTGCTCCAGGTGTGCAGTTATTTCTGTGGGTCTTATGTAGGAAAGCCGTGGGTTTTGGTTTGAGAAAGCCTTATATATTGCTAAGCAGTGACCAGGCACTGTTGCCAGAACCTGAGGGAAATGACTATGGGATGTCTTTACCTTTTCTCTGCAGTTCAGAGGGTGGCAGCCTGGGAGGAAGTGCTGGGAACCACCCAGGCTGAGGTTTTGCTGTATTTATTAGTCAGAAATTACTTGAATTTTCAAACAGTTTGTCATATAATTTAGATCCAGTTTCCAGTTTTGTGTTTTCAAAGATAGGAAAGTGTGTGGCATCTTTTGTTTAGTGAGGCTGAACAGACACTCCACTTTTAGCTGAAAGACAGTTCAATGTAATAATGGCATGGTTTTATATATCTTAGCACTTATGCATCCATCCAAACGGTTTTATTTAACTTTGTGTGTGTGTGCACAAACTCCATTAAAGGTCAAAGGACAATTCTCTGGGGAATAGAACGTATGCAATGGTCAACCAAACTATCACCCCCATCTTTGATAAAGTTGAAGTTAAGNCAGTGGGATGGCTCAGCAGATAAAGATGCCTGCCACCAAGATGGACAAACTGAGGTCTAAGCTAGACTGGAGGGCGTAACTTAATGTGGATGCCAAGATAGCTTCACTAACTCTTTCCTTAGCGGTCTAAGCTTAGCACACATGGACTGATAACTTTTCCTGGTCCAGACTGAGAGAAAAGGATAGAGACCACACGCTTTTCACAGAAGACCTTGCTAAAAGAGAGCCGCTCTGTGGAGAAATTTGGGTGGGTAATTATTTCCCANGTAGTAGGCAACTCACTTCACCCTGCATTAGTGGGTCAAAAATAGGGAAAAAGGCCAGCGGTGTCAACAAAAATCTTTTCTCTTGGGAGCCGGACAAGTTAGAAAATGATATTCTTCTAAGTATGCAGCCTGTGGTTTTGGAGCCAGGGATAGGCAGGCATAGAATAGAGTCACTGTGATGAGCCATGGCACTATGTTTCTCTCTAGCTTTACTGGGCAGAAGAAATACCTTCCATATTCTGACCACAGGTAAGCCACCAATTATAGGCACTTNGTATCATGACTCTAAGTGCAAGATGGAGCAGTAAATAAGTGTCATCTCCAGGATACTTTTAAAGACACGTGATTAAGTATGATTAAAGAAGGAGATGATCAGTTGGAGAAAAATGGGTAAATAGAAAAAAATGATGTTTAAATATCAGAAAGATTGTTGATAATGATGGTGCTTTCCACAACAATAGTAAAAGACAGGCATTAAGCCAGATGGCACATTCTTTAATCCTACAACACAGTAGACATAGGCAGGAGGAGCACTGTTAGCTNACGGCCAGCCTNGGGTACAGAGTAAGACCCTTTTTCAAAAGGACAAAAGAAGACAAGGCAGCTATTATGGTTTGTTTGATGGCTGATGATCTTCCTCATTGTCCATAAATGTCACTAGCAAAGGAGATTGGTGACTGTTGAACCCAAGTCTAGTTGACNCCATCAACATCCTGTCAAATGCAGAATCCAGAGCAAGTGCTAGAAGTAAGATTTGGCTCAGTGGGTGGGAGATAGATTTCAGCTTAATAGGAGGAAAAAAGAACTTTATCTCAAATTATAAGTGCTCAAAATAGTTGGGGCTGTCTCGGGAGATTATGACTTTCCCAGCCCCTGAAGGATGCAAGTTGAGGTAGAAGATTGGCTTGCTAATGGGAGGGAGTCTATGGCAGGTGGGAAGCTTCCTCATGTTAACTCCGAGATGCCTTTAAAGGCTGGTTTCTGTGATTACATAATAGCTTTTCTGCTTGGAGGTGACAAACGCTTCCTTGTTCAGGGCCTGTGATATTTCAGCTGATTAGTCACAAGGAGCNTGCCTGCTCAACATCTTACCCTCACCAACCAAAGAGAAGCAAGCTACAGTGACAGCAGCCATCCCTCTTGGGGCACAGGGGCACCAACAGGACACATATTCTGTTACTTTACCCAACTCATACTTCTGGTCATTCTCCTTTTTGGTCCCACTTAATCCCCAAACTTCTTTTAACAGTGGAATATAGGCTGGAAAAAGAAAGTGTACCTTAACACTTTCTCAGGCTAAATATGGAAACACAGTGTATTAGCTATACACATTTAATAAAGGACAACATTTTTGATTGCTTTATGTTGCGGGAATGGAACAGATTTCAGGATGACCACTTGGATGAAAAATAAGCTAAGGTCCAGCTTTCTTGGAACATTACCTTTCCTGAATGTAGTTCTCAGCTGAGGGTTTTGTATGTGACACAGTCTCAAATGTATTTTAGCCAAATCCTATTATCGTGGCTGTTTTTGGTTGTCAACTTGACTATATCTGGAATTAACTAAAACCACCTGTGAGGGATTTTTGCTTAATTTGAAGTGGCAAGGTCCACTTCTAATCTGAATCTTTTGAGGTGGGAAGACCTGCCTCTAATCTGGGCCACACCTTCTGCTAGAAGCCTATGTACAGATNTGGAAGAAGGAAGCTTTTGCTCTGTGCCTGCTTACTTCCACCTTGCTAGCAAGTCCACTCCTTCACTGGTGTTGGAACCTACTTCTTTGGGATTCTGGTGTATACTGAAGAATACGTTAGACTTCAAGCCTTGTGGACTGAACAACTGCTGGACTCTAGGACTTTACATTTATAGGAAGCCATTGTTGGATTAGCTGGACCATACATAGCCTTTAAGTCATTCTAATAAATCCCTTTAATATATATATGTATATATACATATATATGTATATATACACATACATATTNTATATATATATATACACATACATACATACCCCACTCATTCTATAAGTTCTGTTACTCTAGAGAATCGTGACTAATGCACTTGACTAATATATATGCTCAGGACTGCAATAGAACAGTTACAATCTGGCCCCTCCCAGTGTTTTGACACAGTGAAGGCTAGATCTATTTACTGAAAGCTCCTAGTGCAAAAGCTTAGCACAAATCTGTCTTGGATTCATTCTAGGTTAGTAACAGACTGGGCTCACAAGCTTAAAATCTTTAGATTCTATGCTTTCCAATTTTACTTAAACAACAACAATAAGAAACTCCTAAATTTACAAACATTGTATTAGTCATGTAAGGTTCTCTAGAGGAACAGAAGTGATAGAATATAGCATAAGAGGATGTATTTGATTGGTTTATACAATACCATTTGCNTAGCCTGACAATGGCTGTCTCACAGCAGAGAAGCCAAGAATCTGGTATTTCCTCAGTCCACAAGCCTGACTGTCTTAGCAGTCCCAGTGAGGTGCTAAAGGTCCGGAGGATTCCTAGAAAGATGCTGGTCTGGAATCTATATTGGAAGTTGAAGCAGCTATAGTCTGGAATCTATATTGGAAGTTGAAGAAGCTACAGTCTGGAATCTATATTGGAAGTTGAAGAAGCTACAGTCTGGAATCTATATTGGAGTTGAAGAAGCTATAATGGAAGTGAAGGAGCAGTAGTAGTTGGATAGATGAACTTGCCAGTAAGAGTGAAGGCAAGCAGGCAAAAAACAAAGCTTTCTTCTTTCATTTCCCTTTTATCCAGGCTGCCACTGGAAGATGATGCCCACTTTTAGGGTGGGTCTTCTCATTTCGATAAGCTGGTCAGGAAAATCCTTCACAAAAGTGCCTAGCAGCCTTTTAAATGATTCTAGATTAAGTCATGTTGGCAACCAATGTTAACCAACACAAGCGCTGACATATCTTGGTATTAGCATATAGAGACAATNCCACTGATCTTATTTACGATGAATGATCATGATTTTATCATCTTTATCNTTGTTCTCACTCTTGTCAACAATTGTTTGCCAACAGTTCAGAGCTGTTATGTGTAAATTGGTTTTTCTGTTTATCAAATTATCCCAAACATGACTTTAGATTACNAATGTTGATCAGCTCATTGTTCTATGGGTTAACTGTTTGGATGGGGCCATCTGGGCAATACTTCTGCTATTCTCAGATGAATCTACTCATCAGCCTGCAGTCAGCTGATAGCCCATGGAGCACATATCTTCCTGGAATTTGACTAGCTTTGGCTGGGTTTGCATTTGAGTGGCTGAGCTAGCCCAGGTTCATTCACACAATGGCACGTCAGAGTCCAGCTTCTGCTGTATTTGCTAATGCATATTGGCCTACTAAAATCACAAGGTGAAATCAGCTTTAAATATCATGCACTGGACAGCTAAAACCCAACAGGACAGTGTTGAGAAGTGGGACCTTTAAGAGGTGGTTAGGCCTTTGGGGCTCTGCCTTCATGGATTGTGAGTGGGTTGGTTATTGTGGGAGTGAGTTCCTGACACAGACATGGAATTGGATTCCTTTCCTCACTCATGTGTGTTTTCTTGTTCTTTGGCCATCAGAAACTGTAAAAAGAAGAACCTCTCTATGGCCCTTGAGACTGAGGCAGAAGGATCACGGAGTTGAGGCCAGCCTGGGCTACTGGGACACATAAAGAATCCCAGGTCAGCCTGGGCTACTTCAAACCTTATACCAAAATACAAAATAAGTAAATAAATAAAAGCTGAAAATAAACAAGTCCAAAAAGCTTTAGATTCAAGTCCCTACACCTTGAGCTCCCCAGCCTCTAGAACATCAAGAAATCTCTCTTCTTTACAGATGACTCTGTCTCAGGTACTGTGTTATAGCACCACAAAATGGATGAAGATGTTTAATCTTAACCTAAGGTTCCTTCTGTCATGTAGCATAGCATATTCAGGGGCACTCTGATTTGGGATATGACTTTTTCAGTGAGTGATTGTTCTGCCTCCCACAGACAAGGAACTCAAACTAGATGTTGGTGTTTGACTGTGATGGAAAAGTTCAGGAAAATGAGGCAAAAGGCAAAACATTATGGATCTAAGCATGTTTTCCTTGTNCTGTCAAACTTTGGGGTCAATTTTATGACTAGTCTTTAAAGGTTTAACAACTTCTCTGAGTAAATGTGAGAAATTTTAGTTCTCTTTTGTGATACTCAATTTTTTTCTCCATATTACTTTTAACCATGAATCAAGTTTTGGTTGTTAGTGTCTGTGTTACAAAGCAATTAAAAAACCCCATTAAATTATATTTCAGATAATGCTCCCTTCTGAGCCCCAGTGCATCTGTCCCTGGGACATCTAGGCCCTCTGTCGCCTTTTTAGCTCCTCTCCCTGTGTGCCCATGTGACAAGATTCTCTGCAAAGCATGCCATGTGTGCTGACACTGTATTCCAGATGACAATTTCACTGACACTGTTGACCCTTGAAGCTACCTACGTTGTCGTTGAACCGCTCCTCCCATCAGCCCCAGGATAGTGTATAAGTTATGCTGGTTCAGGAGACGATGTTGATAAACATAGTAAAAACATAAATTTACATGAGCTTGGATTTTGGGGAAAGAATTATTCTCTCTCTATTTCTGTCTCTTCCTCTGGGTGTGTGTCTCACATGAACTGAGAGAGAGAATGAGAAGGGAGGGGAACTCATGGAGGCCAGAAGATGATTTTCTGGAACTGGTTCTCTTCTTTCACCATGTGGGTCCTGGAGATCGAACTCAGATCATTAGGCTTGGTGGCAGTGTCTTTATATCACTAGCCCAAGGTCAGCTTATTAACCAATTGTATTTTTATAGAACATTATGTCCTTGAAAAACGTCTTGGCCAAATTTTGTCTTTTTTTTTCTTTGAACCAAGTTTCTCTTACTGGGGTTTGAGTCTACAATGTCATTTCAAAAGTACGGAGGTTCATTGCTATCATCAGGAAAAGCGACGCACAGCCCAGGGAAGGCTGTTTGAGCCCCTGAGCTGGGATGGAGATGAAGGGAGAAATGTGTATTGTTTTAAAAATTATCTTTCCTCATTAAAAAAAAAATCAATCTCACTCTCTACCCTGGAAAAACCATAAGAACAGGAGAGCTCATCTGCAGAGATGAAAATCTGAAAGCATAAAGGGATGGTAATTTGCTATAGCTAAAAATACATCCCATCTTGATGCATTTCCATCACGTGCATTGCCAGCAGCNTGTCCAGGCTTCATCTGTAAGNAAGATACCTCATGTGAGCCTGCAGTCAGGCTGTGGGTGCAGTGCTTTAGGGGACTTTCTGTAAGGTGTACACATTTTAAGCGTCTCCGTTAGACACTAGTCACTTTCGTACAGCCAGGAGGCAGCAGACCGACCACAGCTCCACAGTTTGACTCTGGTTATTTACATGAGCCTAGCACACACCTGTGTGAAGTGTCTCTTCAGCCTGTGCCTCCTGCAGACTGAGATCAAGTAGGGGAAATGTCAAACAAATACTTCATTAAAACTGGATGCAGCAAAAGGAGAAGGCACGGACTGTTATGAAAATGTCGGAGAGGGAGAACAGAATTAAGGTGCCAGAAAAGCCTGAGTGTCAAAATTCAAATTGAATTGAGTTTGGAAAATCGAAAAATTTGACTATACAAGAAAACAAAGATTGTGGCCCAAGAGACCTCAAATAAAAACTGGTTGGAAACTCAGGTGCAGGTCATACAGACAGCAAAATGTAAGATCCAGAGCAAAACTGTAAACACCACTCAACCCTCAGAATGATCACCTTCCACAATGGGCGTCACCAGATGTCAGGGCATCAGTTGAAAGCCATTATCTTAAGTCGTTTTTGGAAGGCAATTTGAATTCAAAATTACGGACTGCTCCCAAAGCATGGCTGCTATCAGAATATGCACTGTGTGGGCAAATCGTTGCAGGCTGGGCTGAAGTCAAGGAAATGTTCTTTCAAATAATTTATGTTGGGTTGCAGTCCTTAGCCTAGGAGCCATCAACATAGATCGTCAAGCCCAATTCCAGGTTAACTGATGCTAAATTGATGATTGGATTGCAATGCTAATTTAAAATCTAATCTAGGTGTAACATTTCAGGAAGCCAGTCTGAGAGAACTGTTAGCAAAGATAACAGGGTAGAAGAATCCAGAAATATATCAGGGAGTGTATAGGTTTGATGGAGACAGGGGATAATCTTGTAGGATATTAGTCTGTTATTTGAAAAATGTCCGATGTATTCTCTAATAAATTTCTTACAGCAGAACAAATTTGCAGACATAAATAACTTCTTGAATGAGCTCTTGAGGGACTCTTATAATCCCAGTGGCTGCAGTTACTGCTTTTAGATTATCCAGACAAACTCTGGCCATTGGTCCAACTGCAGTTTGAAAAAGCTGTTGGTCTATTTTTATGTTTTCCCTCCATGTCTTTTCCTCCCTCCCTCTCTCCTGTGCTCCCTCCCTCTCCTCCCCCTTCCTTCCCCTCTGTCTTCTTTCAGGTGCCCCTTGCTCAGGGAAGCACACGCTCACTGATGATACCTTCGGTCTTCATGCTCTTGAGTAAAGACATATAAACCTGGTTGTTCCATTCACGGGCAAACAGAATGAAGGGTTTAGAGAAATTTGAAAGTTTTACTTAGAAAGGACTTTGCAAAAATGATTGATGTTAGTAGAGGCTGTTCACGTCTCAAGGAAGAGGCTGCTGGTGTTATTTCTTGTCGAATCGAGACAACAGTAAACGGAAATTCAGAAGTGGGGACTTGCAAGCCCCCCAGAGAATTCTCTGAGATGCCTTTTGGCTACAGGCTTAAGATGATTTGGGCGGTGGTGTTTTTTGGGGATAAGGAGATTTCTTTGCTGTTGACTCATGTCTCCTACTTTTTTAAGAGTTGAAATGACACTCATGAGACATTCTGACCCTTGCAAGGCCATGGCTGCAGTAAACACATTGAGTCAGTTCCTCAGGTTGTTTTGAATGAATTGCAAAGAGGAAAATTATGTATTTACTGAACTGGAGTAGGATGGCTAAGACACTGGGAGATTTTTAAGCCTTAATGTAAAATGTGTGAGAACTCTTTTGGGGACTGCAAATCTCTGAGACTTTTTATTGTCCTGGTACAGTGTTGATTTTCCTAAGTAAATAAATATCTCTTTGTCTACAGGGATGCTACTAATAAAATAAATACTAAATAGTGGAGGATAGTTTCCCTGTTGAAACCATTTGAATTTGGGGGGTGGGGTGGGGAGGTGGCTTGCCAGTAAATTTCTCCACAGGCACTGTGGAGAAATTATGGACTAACTATTTATGACTCTAAGATCTTGTATACAGTTCCATTGCTACCCAGAAAGTCTTGGGACAGGGAGGAGTGTTAGTGAGAGATCTTTAGAGGAACAGAACCAGTGGAATGGATGCCTATTACAGTACAATCTGGGTAGTCCAACAATAGCCAAGTGCATGCTGGAAACGCTGAGAATACTGTGGCTGCTAAGTCCACGAGGCTGGCTGCCTCAGTTCTCCTGTTCTGGTATTAATAGCTTGAAAGATTCTGGAGAGCTGTTAACTTCAGCCTTCTCTGGAAAATCAGAAAAGCTATATTCAGCTGTGAGTGAAGAATAGCAGCAACAGGTAGATGCATCTACCAATAAGGAGCAAATACAGCTAAGCAAAAGCAGTATTACTGTCCCCTTCTATTTAGACCACTGCCATTGGAGGTACTGTCCACTCTGGGACAGTCTTCTCCAATCAGTTAATATATGGAGGAAACAGTCTCACATATCTGCCCAGAGGTGTGTCTTTTGGTCCATCCAACCAGATTGACAAGCAAGAATGAACACTATAGGTGAGATGGGAGTATTTCAAGGATAGTTCTGAGGAATAGTTATTCTGTGTTTTATTAAGTTTTCTCTTACAGAAGTGAGTCCTTTGAAGGGTGTCTGGTTTTAGAGAATACTGAGCTAATCTAGGAAGCAGTTTTGAAGGATCTGTATGAATTTTGATAGGCTCAGCACCTTGTAATAAAATTAGTCTGAACCCGGAGAACACGTACTATTTCAGTGTGTTGATAACCTAGTTCCTAATGCCATTTGATTACTCTAAGAAAAATTTTGATGTATTGTGATGGGATTCAAAATAGAGTGTCCCTATTATCTACTGACTACAGTCTACCTCTCAGTTTACTTCTAGTGTAGTTTCTCTTTGTGGATTTAAAAGAGTTATTTGAAACAGCTTGCTGGGAAATCCATCATCATCATCCTAGGAGAGACAAGGTCAGCATCCCTTCCTCATTCCCATCAGAGGGTGTGCTCCCTTTCTCACTCCCATCAGATAGTGTGCTTCCCTTCCTCAAGCCCATCAGAGGGCGTAGGCTCCTTTTTAGAGGCGTTCAGAGGAAACATTGTTCTCCAATGTTCTTTTGCTTTCAACAGTCATGAGCATCCTTACAGAAGGCTTGTTGGGCAAAGATATTTCAGCTAGGGTGTGGCCCCTGCAATTGTAATCCCAGAATCATAGATTTATTTTTCTGGTGATTACTTTTTGGATTGCTCTTCTAGCCTCACAGTCTATTTCCAGTTTCAACACTGAGACATTTGTCATCATCAAGATAAAACAATCCTAAATGCTTTTATTTATTTGTGGTGCCGAAGATCAAATCCAAGGCCTTCTGAAAGCTAGGCTGGGCTACATCATCATCTCCCAAAGGGCATCGGATCCCTTGGAACTGGAATTACAGATGATTGTGAACCTTCATGTGGATGCTGGGAATTGAACTCCAGTCCTCTGGAAGAGTAGCCAGTACTCTTAACAGCCGAGTCATCTCTCCAGCCTGAAAGACAATAATCCATATCCTCTCCGATCTCTCCCTTTGGCTTTATGAAGAACCCCCTTTCATCCTTGACTCTCCACACTCTCAAATTTCTGCATCTCACATCTCTGTGTCTTCAGTTTTGTTTTTTTTTCCAGCTCTATCCTTAACCGTGGTCTACCAGTTAAGGTCCCTTTGACAGTATCTTCATTTCAGTTTGGCCTTTCTTGCTTTCTTGTCACTCAACTGTCACTGTGATCATACCAAGCAAATGTTGATCTTCTCAACCTCCACATGTGTGCTAATGAGCATTTGAGGAGGGAGTCACATCCTCAAAACCCCTCAGCATGGCTTACATAGCTTCTTCCCTGTCTTCTTAACCTCCGTGCACTTCGGACTCCCTCTGGCTTAGTCCTGTTGATTTTGTCTCATTTTCTAGATTATTAGAACTCTACTTAGCCTCCTGACTGTGCTTTTTCAAGATTAATTTTGATTTTTACAATTATGTGCNTATGTGTGTGTTTAGGTCTGTGTAGAGTGAGTGCAGGTGACTATGGGGTCCAGTAGAGGGAGCCAGATCCTCTGGAGCTGCAGTTCACAGCAGTTGTGAGCTGATCAACGTGGGTGCTAGGAAAGAAATTCAGGTCATCTGTAAGAAAGTGTGTGCTTTATTTCTCATCTCATCTCCTTCGCTTAGAAATCAGGTGGACCACTCCTTGATTCCTTACAACTTCTGTCAGAGACACCCAAAACTGTCATATGCTCTCTCCACATGCTTTCATGATTAATTTCTAGTCCACATCATACATTCATAGAACTCTTCGTTATTAGTCTGTAAGTCTCTCTACATCATAAATTCTTTAAGGAAAAGTACTGCATTTTGTTTAATGTCATTTCCTTACTGAAAACAGACATTACATAAGTGTTAATCAAATGAAAGAGGTGATCAACACCAGTCTTTTCAGAGAAGCTGTGCTGGCAGTTTGTCTTCAAACAAGGATAGTTCTGAAGTTCAGCTGACACTCCCTGAACCCCAGAAGTGAGAAAGCACCCACAATGGATAAGAAGAGAAGCTCTGGAGAGAAGGCAGAAGTCACTGCCAACTCACCACCTGCCTGCAGACTCTGCTGACAGAGAAGGTCACAGATCACAGGCACACAGGGTCATCAGGTCATGGGGAAGGGGAAGAGGCCAGTGATAAGGGTAGGGAATCATTAACAGCTCTCCTTTTTCTGAAATCTCATTTTCAACCCAGAAATGGTTCTAGCTGTACAACTGCCACCCTCCTCTTCATGCCTCTGTCCAAGCCCCTTTGGTTCTGGAGTCCCTCTTCACAGTCAGTTATCAACCCAGCAGCTTTAGCTTCTTTGGCCTGCCACTGAGATGATGTCATGCCTTATCTTCAAATCCGCTAATGGAGTCCCACCTTCCTCTCAAGGACCTCACNACCCTTGTGAGGAGGTTCTTGTGAGACAAGAACTCTCACGTTGCTGTCCTTGTCTCTTGTTCCTCCCTCTGTCCCTTCACTCCAGTCACACTGGCTGCCCTGCTGCTCTTCTGACCTTTAGAGACTTACACTTTCATTAGTGTCTGAATAACATTGATGAGTCTGAGCTCATGTGGTCCTTCTACTCCATCTTTCTTGTGTGAGAAGCACATAGCACATCCATGCTTCTGGATCTTGCTCTTTTTCACATTAATACACAAGGAACTTTGTTCTTTTGGTAACTGATATTTCTTTAATCAAACAAATTCACCACTATTTATGCTGTCAGTCCTCTATTGATGGACACTTGAATTGCTTCTAAGTACTTTCTAATATAATCTTTGGCACAATAGGTAACTTTATAAAGAAAGTTACCTTAGAATATTTGTGTAGGTATATCTGTAAGACACATGGTTTGGCTAAAGGATAAAACACATTTGTAATTTAGATAACTATTGCCCAATCATTCTTTTCAATCAACAATGCAGTTATAAAGCCCTTTCGATATATAATTTAAGCCTAGAAGTCATTTATTTGTTCTTTTTCTCTCACCTGTCAATGTCTTTTACTTATTTAACTTTGTCGTTGTTGTTAAATTTCTCTGAAACTCTAGAAATTATTTTATATCGTTATTATAAGCTCTTATCTATATAATGGATTGAAACATATGTTTTCATCTTTAATCTCAGCTCTTGGGAGGCAGAGGAAG
>LZPO01116973.1:683002-697306 GCA_001675575.1 Neotoma lepida
TCACCCCCCCATCCACTCCTCAGAGAGGGTAAAGCCTCCCATGGAGAGTCAACAAAGTCTAGCACATCAAATTGGGTCAGGACCAAGCCCCTCCCCCTGCATCAAGGCTGAGCAAGGTGTCCCACCATAGGGAATGGGCTCTAAAAAGCCAGCTCATGCATCAGGGATAAATCTTGGTCCCACTGCCATGGGCCCCACAAACAGACCAAGCCACACAATTGTCACCTACGTGACAGAGGGCCTGGTTTGGTCCCATGCAAGTTCTAGGCTGGGGAACTTATAAACAACAGAAATTTACTTTAGATCGTTGTAGATATTAGGAGGACCATGACCTGTTGTTGACTGGTGAGCGCTAGTTTTCTAGCTCATGGGGTAGTGCCTTTGCTGTGACCCCTCACATAACAGAGGGCTACCTCTCCAATCCCCCTAATAATCCCACAGTGAGGACTCTGCTTTCATGGCCCAGTCACTTCCTAAAGGTCCCACTTGTCAATTTGATTCTATCAGAGATTGACACAACCTTCAGAACATAGAGCCAGTGTGTCTGGAAACCAGTCAGTTCCTGGGAGTCTAACCAGGAGATGGGAGCGTAGAGGCGACATGATGGCATGATGAGGATGGAGAGTAGAACCTGGAGCTACTGAAGGACTTTGACTCTTGCTCCAAGTGATGTAGGAAGCCACAGTGGTGTAGAGCAGAGAGATAGAAGTATTGGAATTATTTTTCAGAAGGACCGTTCTGGTTGCTGGGTTACAAAAAGGCTGTGATGGGTCAGGGATGGAAGAAGAGCATCATCAAAGGGCTAAGGTCATGGTGTTTGTGGTGCAGGTGACAGGATATAGTATGTTTCTGCAGATGATTTGAAAGTTTTGGAAGAGCTAACAGGAAATCATGCTCGGAGGTGGGCTGTAAGAGAAAGGTTGGTGGAGGAGCAGGTTCGGAAGACTAGAGGCTTGGATGGGGACATTTTACACATTTAAATGGCGATTTGACCTCAAGGATAGATGTGGAGTAGGTAAGTGTATGGATGAGACTGGAGTTCACTGAAGAAGTCCAGGCTAACTANGAAGATTTGGAAGTCCTCAGTATACAGGTGGTGTTTAAGGACTTGGAAGTGTAAGAGATCACCAAGGGATGATGCTTTTATCTGTGCATTTTCTAAATTTCTACATTTTATTATTAGTGAATGTTCACTCTCACCCATTGCCAGAACAATGTCCTCCACAAAGGATTGTCATGTCAGAGCTTGCCACCAACTAGTGTCATAGAAACAATTTGGGTTTGACGTAACAACTTAGCAAGAGCACATGCATCTTGGTACAGTAATGAATTAAAATTGTGAAAACATTAATATTGGAAATGTCAGCAAGTGGTCTCAGGAAGCCTTCCTAGAATGAGTATCTAGAGGGGAAGGGAGGAAGGGAAGAGTAGGAGAAAGGAGTGAGAAGGGGGGCCCTAGAGTTGGGAGAACAGGCAAAAGAGATTTGCTCTGGTCCTATGGATAGTAAGTTAATCAAGTAAGAGATGCCAAAAGCCTGGATTTGAGTTTAGGCGTCAGACACAGTAAAAGGTAACTGAAGAAGGTTTAAAACAGATCCCCAAACTTGGGCNTGCCTGGAGATTAGAGACAAAGTAGTCACCCAGGAAGTCTCCTCAGGAAATCTGGAATGCTTCATGTGAAAGCCACTGTTTCCCCCACCTCTGTCCCCNAAGAAGCTGGGAGATGGTGAGGAGGTGTTCATGATTATGTGGCATTGTGCCTAGCTTATTTTACTTAGCCCCATGGCCTCTAGGTCCATCCATGCTTTCAAAATGAAAGGAAAATGATGGACTTTAAAAGGTTCAGTACATAGGATAATGTATATAAAGTATTTAATAGCGTATTTAGTATGTAATAGTGCTGATAAAACAGGCTTCATGCNAACCACGATAAGGCAATACACCAGTATGCTATAAATCGTGGGCACCAAATCAGAATTCAGGAATCCTGATAGTTTTATGAGTAAATTAATTTTCAAACAGTGATTCCATCATTACTCATTTTTTTCTTTTTTTTACTCTACAAGTAATGAACTCAGAGAGTTTGACAGAGAAAAACAAGTTACTCATAATTGTACCATTTCAATACAATAGAAATCATTATTCCAAAGATTTTAGATTTGTGAAANTTGTTTTACAAANTGCTGGTGATGTTTTAATTTGTTCTCTACTTTCTAAGACTTTTCTGTTCTTTTCCAGAATGATAAGTGGTTTTTCTTTTCTACTATGGCTTTCAAATATCTATATTATATATCTAATTATNTTAGACCAGAGAGGTGGATTAGCAATGGTTAAAGGATTATAAAGAGAAAAAATTTTAAAAATTGATAGTGTGTTCATGGAAATAGCTAATGCTTAATTTAATGGAAGGATAATATTAATATATCTGGTGGAGAGGAATATAGTGTTATGATGACAATAAATCCTTTCTTACCTGTCCTTTAATTAGAATTGCGTCTTCAGAATGGATATTAGGAGGTGTTTCTCATTGTCTTCCCTCTTGTCGTCACTATTAACGTGAGAATTCAGTACATTCCTTACCCAGCTCTNCTGTCAAACATCCCAGGAATCACTTAGCTCTGATGGGAAAACAGTTTTATTCATTCAGTTTGATTTGTATTTTTTAATGGTAGGCTTTGGAAATCTAATTAGAAATTTAATTAAAATGTGACTTTTTTATCTTCTTTATTTGATGGATTTTTAAGTCCCCGAATGACTTAGAGTCTTTAGCTCTCCAAAACCAGTAAGTGTGCTCATGAGACCTTCCANAAATCAGCCAGAATTTAACAAACATTCCCCAGCTGCCTCAGTTTGGGTTCTCATCCTTCAACATTTCATGTATTTGGGCAGCAGATTCCTATCTAAGTATCTTGTCTGCATTTTCTGTGTCCCGAATTTCATCCTCCACACAGTNGTCAGGTAAACTTTTTAAAAATAACTCACATACAATCATGTTGTTTTCTAGTCCTGCCNTNTAGTAATCTCCTCTGTCTCCCATTTCTTATAGGATGAGTCTGAACATCTTGGTGTAGCACACAGAGTTCATCATGGTCAAGATTCTGCCCACCTCTCGAATCTTCTGTCCTCTTGGTTCACATCCTACGCCCATCCCCTTCTACAATCTGAACTTCCTGAGACATGCTGTTATTTCTAAATACTTCTGTGCATGTGCAGTGTTTTCTCCTGGTCCACTCTTCCCCCTCTTTCCCAGAGTGCCTCTCACTCCTTTATAAGTTATTGTGTATATCACCTAATGGTTATGTTTCATGACAGACTTAGCATGCCATGTGTTCATCAAAGCTGTTTGTATCACTCCAGACACTCAATGCTCTCTCTAGTTTCACCATCTCTGGTCAGATGGAGAGAATTTTGGAGGAGGACTCCAAGGTTATAGGAGATGGTGTAGTGACTGGATTGGAAGTCTGGTCACTCCGTGGGCCACCTGAATAGGNACACTCATGACAGACATCATCACGGGCAAGGAGGAAACCTGTATCGTATGTCCCAGAATATGAGGCTTATCACAGTAGTTAGTCCATAGAGAGAAGTGGACATGTGCACAAAATATTCTTTTTTCAAGATCCAGATCTAAGACAGTTTTTATTCTTTTTTTTATAGAAATGGAAAGGGAAAGTTTTTTTTCCTTCTTAAAATTTACATTCTGGTGGGCAAAGAGAACAAATATTTTTATTTATTTATTTATATTTTGTTTTATTTTTGTTTTTTTGAGACACGGTTTCTCTGTGTAGATCTGGCTGTCCTGGAACTCATTTTGTAGACCAGGCTGGCCTTGAACTCAGAAATCTGCCTGCCTCTGCTTCCCGAGTGCTTGGATTAAAGGCTTGTACCACCACAACCACCTAGCTGATAACAATGTTTAATACAACTGTAAAACATGATTTCTAGTATTGATAAGTAATATGATGCAAGATGAAGAGNATAGAGAATGGAGGCAGAGTAGCCTAGGATTGTTGGCAGGGAAGGCCATGCTGGGGATGTTTTATTACAGAAGACCTGGATAAAGCAAGAGATGGGCATTGTGTGGTTGGGGAAATAGTCAGAGAACAGAAAAGTCAGGGACTGTCTACAGGAAAGAGCATGGCAGTTTGTATCAAGAATATCCGCAGCGTGAGGAAGAGTAAGCAGTCAGGAGTGCGGTGAGTGGGAGGAGGCTAGGGGAGGAATCTTAACGTGCCTCAGCTCTTCCCTGTGACCNCATGGAGAGAAGGTCACTGGAGGATGGCCAACAGNTGAGTGGCATTTTAAGTGGTCACTCTGTCTAATGTGAGAACAGTCTGGACCTGGGATTTGTGTGGGCATATTCTTCTCTGCCTCTGATGCCTTTGGCCACCATAGGCTGTGTCTCTGTCTCTAAGCAGTGCAGCCACAGGCGTATTCGTTAGCCTGCCTTGTGTGCTGTGGGGCNTCACTGACCTCCAGGTNGTACGGCTAACCTCATCTGACTTTCCTAATTTTCCTCTTCCTACCATGCTGGCAGAAATCCTGATTGCTTCCCCCTCCTTCCCTTTTCAGTGAAATAAGAAGCAAGTCTTAGATTGGAGTAAAAGCAGGAGGCTGGAGGAGGCTGGTTGGCTGAGTGGAAGAGTAAATTCACTGGAATTTTGTTTTCATATTTTTACAGGGTTAAAAAAAGATTAATCGGNCATTCGACATTGTGTACAGACACAGCCAGTTCTCCAAGAAATATAGACTAGTTGGAGAAAAAATACCAAATAAACAGCTGTACTTTGTTCATTNGATCTTTTATCCATTCAGNAACAACTTAAATGCTTATTATGAACCGGAAGACTAGAATGCATCTCTTGCTCAGAGCCTAACAGAGACATCTACCTGAAGCACATCACAGTGTTAGGGGGGTGCCAGGGGGACTGCCGTATGGTTTATCCGATAGAAAGTGTGAGAGTCTGGAAGGATGAGTAGGTGAGTCCTGGTCCATGCCTGGGAATGGCTGACCCAGGTAGAGTAACAGAAGATCCAACAGAGGAGTGAAAATAAAACACAGTGCAGACATGAGATTAGTGTTATGGCTTGGTGTAGTTAGGGAAGGCTGGTTAAGAAAGGGAAGCCTGTGTGGAAAGATTTGGAAGAATGAAGGAAAAGGAGATCTTAGGCTGGGAAAACATACTCTACAGAAATAGAGACATTTGTACAGAAGGTGAGGGTGCTTAGGAGAAATGCATGATGGGAGAAGTCAAGCACATGATAAGCTGGCTCCCCTGCAGAGGATCTGACCTAACTCCAGGGCAAATCCCTGATGCTCAGCTGTCCCTGGAAGGATGGACACNAAGAAGTTTCTTCCTTTGCCTGTTTGTGCCTTAGAAGACCTTGGCATGCTGTGGAAGAAAACCCAGTTTGAGAACATCTGGGAATGAACTTAACCCCAGGAGGGAAGCTAGGTGGCACTGCATTACTGTCCAGCTGTTGCTCAGGGCATCTTTAATTTGAAATGAAATTTGGTGACTGTAAACCACTCAGGGAAGTGTTGAGTTAGACATTCTGGAGACTTCTAGAGAAAGGAATGTGCAGTTCTTTCTGCCAAATTTATACAATCAATCATTGTTATTTGGCTTAGCGACTACAGCTGCCTGAGTTGTGCTATCAAGGACATAATCCTATCTGCAGATGAAGATCATATTGTACTTTGCTATTTGAGAAATTCTTTGTTGAATTCTGGTAATAAAGCATCGACGTGATTGCAGCTATGTCACTCTTGAAGCTTTGAAAAAGAGAAAATGTCCATGTTCTTCAGTTAGGATTTAAAAGAGTGACACAAAGGGCATTGGTGGCAGACGTAGGAATCCCATTGAGGCCTAAACAAGAGTGTTCCTGGGTAAACTTGCTATTTTGATTTTCTTAAAGCATTTCTTCCTGGAAGAGTGTCATTAAGTACTAGATTAATTTGATTATGACCTGTTCTTGCTAGTGAGCAGTCTTCAACAGACAAACAAACAAACACCACAGTAATAAATAATAACAGAATCAAAGTGTTTGCCTCTATAGCAGTATGAGCCTGGGAAGAGGTCTAGACATTCTCCATTGATGGAATATGCTGCTTTAGAATATAAATTTGATCTAGAAGAACTTAAGTACAGAGGAGGACAAAGAGCAAAGGCTTATGTAGCAGAGACTATCTACAGAGCTTTGTGGTTTCTGTTGAAACATTGTCCCTTCCAGGCATTTTTCTCTTGATTTGGAGTTAGAATATGGCATTAATGGGATTGAACTAGCAATTACAATGTAGCTTGGCAGCAGAGCACTGGTTTAGGATGTTCAAGGCTCTGGGCTCAATTCCCAGCACCACAGACAAATAACTAACATAATGGCAGAATTGAACAAAACATTTAACCACAATCTTGTCATCAATTGTATCATCCTTGTCTATCAAATACAGGCAGTGCTTCTTGCTACTTGTTAGCTGGATGAGATTTAGGGGAGAGGGAGGAGTCATAGGAGACAGTTGAGGTGAAATATAAATTTCCTAAGACCATGTAATGTGGAGAGAATTGGGATTGGGATTCTGTGGTAATCTTTGAAACAAAGCAGAAAATAGATGTTCCTGAGGCGGTCAGATCCACAGAGCCCAAAGCAGGCAACGGGCAGAAGTCAAAGCAGGACAGGACCAGAGAGAGATTACAGAGGAGAGAGAGGAGAAGAGGAGGAGGGGAAGAAAAGGAGAGGAGAAGGGGGAGGGGAAAAGAGAGAGATGGGGTATACGTTGACCTGATGGTACAGGTTGAACCAGTTGTTTTCCGTACACTTTTCTGGCTACAGGCTGATGTATTTTTGTCTGTGTTATTTTTATTTTGTTGAGACAGGATTTTGCTGGTCTGGAGTTGGAGGTTATGATCCTCCTGCCTCCATCATTCATGCTAAGATTACAGGCATGTGTCATCAGGCTCAACTGATGCTGATGTAGTTTTTATACAGTGAAATTGCCACGCTGTTGAATCTTCACTCCCTTCTTCATGGAAGTAAGGAAATGGTTGCAACTGATATACTTCTGCCCTGAAATCCATTTATTACCTGTGTGTACACGCACACACACGCACACATATGGAGCTAGAGGTCCAGATCAGGTGTCTTCCTGAATCACTCTCTCCCTTTTCATTTCTGTATGTTTCTCTGTGTTGTACACACACATGTATGTGTCTTGTGGCTGGAGAAGGAGTGGAGGTTCTGCTATCACTCTTGACCTTATCCTTTGATACAGGAACTTTCACTGAACTTAGACCAAGGCTAGTGACCACCAAGACACAGCCCAGAAATCTTCCTTCTCTCTGCTCTCCACGTGCTGGGGGTATAGCAATGCACAGTCACATTGCTTTGTATGTAAGCTCTTGGGATCCAAACTCAGGTCCTTGTGTTTGCTCAGCCAGTGTTCTTAAGCACTAAGCCACCCCAGCCTCCCATCTTACTTGTTTTGAGACAGGGTCTCCATCAGAACCTGGTCCTCCTCAATTCATCTAGGCTGGCTGGACAATGAGCTTCAGGGACCCACTTGTCCCTGGCTCCTCCTCACTGAAGTTGGAGACACTTGCCTCTGCACCTAGTGCCTTTACACAAGGGTTGGGCATCCAAATTATATTTTATGCTTTACCCACACCCANTGAGCTATTTCCCCAGCCTCTGAATTACCATTTTTACTAGCTAATTGAATAGTTGCATTATTTGATATTTCCAGCATTGTATTAAAACATTCATTTAGGCCTTATCACTGAGAATAAGGTAGAACTCTCATGACCAAATGTAACGATAAAAGAGAGAATTCAGGACACAGTAAGATATAAGAAAATAGTAGAAAAATATGACTAGAAGTAAACATGGTAGGCAATATTCCCTGAGATAACTAAATTTTTAACAATCTGCTTTTGCTTTTGTTTTGTCTTGAGACAGGTCTCAGCTTGCTGTCCAGGCTCANCATAGTCTTCTAGGCTCAATCCTCCAGTGTCAGCCAACGTGTGCAACAATCGGATTTGGATGGATTAAAAGTCAGTTTTAAAAGAGGACATAAGTCCTTTCCTACTGTAACTTTGTGTGTATATTTTGACTATTTGGGGTTGAAATCGATCAATTGTGATTTTGAAATCCTCAAAGTTTCTTCCAGAATATGTACATCAATTTACAAATGACAATGAAAATAAATAAGCAAACAAACAAACAAACAAAACTTGGTTCTTCATAAACAGCCCATGTTCCATATTTAGTGAAACTTTTATTGCCAGAATATTTCTCTTTCCCCTCAATGACAGTTCTCTTTAAAAAATATTTATCTGAAGGAGTATTTTTTATTTCATAGTCAGGAAAGTATCAGTTCTGAACCAGCCTGTGAATGCTACAGTGTTACTGTAGGACCAGGTAACCAGAACGATTCATAATAGTAACAGCAAACTAGGGCAGAAGAANTACACTCTCGGCTCCTTATTAGGTTCTGTACACATGGANGTATAATAATAAGTATATAANATAATAATATATAAAATAATATATTACAATNTATAATACAGTATATATAAGTATATAATATAATNATATATAATACATTTCAGTATATATTATAACAATAGGTATGATAATAAGCATAGTAAGTCTATGAAGCTGTCAGTTTGATAAAATTCAAAGCAGGTTTTTGATATCATGTATTATTGGAATCTTCTGAATGTTATCATTTTTTCCCCCTGATTTTATTTCTTTCAGATCTGCTTTGAATAGAATGTTCCAAGGATCTGTGTTCCTCCTGGTGTTCCAGCTTCCCAAAGCACAGGCTTATTGAGGATGTGAGAACATCCTTTCCTTGATTTCTGATGTAGCAATACTGCTAAAGCAGGGTTAGGTATCATTACCCTTGCAGCTGCTTTGCAGAAAAAACATCACATTCTCCTGGCTGGGAAGAGGGTTTGTTTTGTTCTTTTAAAAAATGCATAATTGTGCATTTTATTAAAGCAAAAGTTAAAGAATTTTTTCTGTCTCAGCAGTCAGATNTAGGTATTATCTTGCTGTATCTCTGCTATTGCAACTGTCCTGTTGGAAGCTGGGGCCTGTGGTTGTGC
The DNA here is from genome assembly GCA_001675575.1 of Neotoma lepida. Classification (NCBI taxonomy): domain Eukaryota; kingdom Metazoa; phylum Chordata; class Mammalia; order Rodentia; family Cricetidae; genus Neotoma; species Neotoma lepida. The sequence goes on from LZPO01116973.1 coordinate 692,110, forward strand.
TGATGGCCTCCATATGCTTCTGAGAAGCAAGACATGTGTCTAACATCACCCGGTCCTCTCATCTTNGCCAGGGCCAGGGCAATGCCAACATCCCGGTTAGGTTACAACAGGTTCCCCATTCAGCATGGCCTTGACTTCCCACTTTGGATAATTCAGGACAGTGTGTTCTCTGCTTGAGCAGAAGTGGCCACAAACTTCATCAGATATGTGTGCTTCTCACACTTGTTCAAAACATTTATTTCCTACATGAAGATCATGTGTTTCAGACCGAGTGACAGTGTCCAGCATTTGCAAGATGTCCCAAGACATCTCAGCCTCATGCCCTGAGATAGCCTGGAACCCAGGGGTCTACATCTTAGCTTCCCTGCTCATTNGATCAATCTCATGGAGCTTTGGTTTTTAATCTGGAGAGTGAGATAGAGTGCTGTACAAAGTATTTCATAAACATAGTATTTATGGATTGAGCTCGCTCCCAGACTTGTTCTGTTCTTACATGGCTTCTCTCACTAACTCCTCCCCAAAGCGTTATGAGATAGGAACTCATTATCTCATTTCACAGAGAAGCTGCTGAGGGACCCATATGACTGTCTCAAGTGATAGAGACAGTAGTGGAGGTCGGGCTATCTGATCTTATCCTCAAAGTGTGATCCACACACTGGCACCATTAATACCTGGAACTTGTTAAAAAGGCAAATTCTCATCACACACTAGGCTAACTAAATCCAAATGTTTGGATGTGGGGGTCTAGGGACACATGCTTCAACCAGCTCTTTAATTGACTCTTAAAAGTATTAGGGGCCAGATTTCTGTGTGGCCCTGGCTATCCTGAAACTCACTCTGTAGGCCAGGCTGGTCTCAGCCTCACAGAGATCCATCTGCTGGGATTAAAGGCATGCACCACCACTGCCTGGCAGAGAACCAATGTTTTTTTAAAATTTTTATTTTATGTGCATTGGTGTTTTTGCCTGCATGTGTGTTTCTGTGAGGGTGTCATATCTTGAAGTTATAGATAGTTGTTAGATGCCATGTGAATGCTGGGAATTGAACCCAGGTCCTCTGGAAGAGTAGTCAGTCCTCTTAATCACTGAGCCATTTCTCCAGTCCCAGGAACCAATATTCTTAAGGGCGTTCCACTTCAAGGAGGTTTTCAGGCTCTGGAAAGTTGTCAGTTGATTCTNGTCAGTTCTGTGGTTGTTTCCTTGCACTGCCACTTACCCATTCATACCCATACCTCATCCATTCATACCCGTACCTTGTCCATTCATACCCATACCTCGTCCATTCATACCCATACACCTCGTCCATTCATGCCCATACCTCATCCCTTCATACCCATACTTCATCCATTCATACCCATACTGCATCCATTCATATCCATACCTCATCCATTCTTACCCATACCTCATCCATTTATACCCATATACCTCGTCCTGCTGCCCCTGACCTCAACAATGTCCTTGAAAGTAACCAAGTGCTTATGACAAACTCATTCTTCTGCTGTGACTGCTGGTGTCACTCACTGGGTCCCCCTACCATCAGACAAGAGACTGTATGGTTTCTNAGCTGAAGGCTTTCTGAATCTACCATTCAGACAGTGTTCAAACCACTGAAAATTCTCTAGAAAATGAGAACATTTGCTTGTTAAAAGCACACATTTCCCTTCGTTCCCACTTAAGGGACTTTGATAGACTTTATCTGTTCCTGGAGATTTTTAAGGCTTTTAGTTATGTGAATTAATCAGCAAGCACTGCATACTTCACCCTTTCTCTTGGAAAAAAAAAAAACTAATGTTTATGACCACCAATGATAACAGATGTTGTAAATAAAACAATTTGAGGGCTTGCCAGATTGTTATATAAACCTTCAGGGGCCTTTAAAAATTCTTACAGAAAAAAAATGGAACTTTCCTTTTTTTCCCCCGTGGCCTTCAATCAATCCCAGCACCCCCTCAGACACCATGTCGAGTGAGTCTGAATTCCTTCCACTTGGTTGCAAACAGAGAATGGTGAGGTTACATTTATAGAGTGAGAAGAGACAGAAAATTTCAACCGGAGAGGGAGAAGTATGCTGATTTGCACCAATTAAATAAGGATAATGAAAATTCAGACAGTACAAGAGAAAAACAAAGATATTTGTATTCCCAGCGTTCAACACTAACCAGGGGCCTATAGCNTACATATCTATTTTAAATTTGTGCATATAGCTAATTATACTTTAGACCCATATTTTATCAAAAACTAAATTCCCGCCTTTTCACAGTGTAATTATCTTGGTTCTTCATGTCTGCATGTGTTCCTGCAGTCATTCATGAACTTCTGCTGTTGTTGGCTCCATGTGTCAAATGTCCTGTGTCACAATGAGATGTCACCCATGCAGACATGGGAAATCATCATCAGATATGAAATGCCACATAGGTGGTCACTCCTAAATCAAGTAAAATGAAGTGGGGAGGAGGGTGAAGCTCTGATGTCACTCACTCTGTCAGCCATGGCCTTTTTCTCTCTCTTTCTAAGTACCAGATAGTGTCACTTTGAAAGATTTAACTATAAGGTGCACTCAGTCCTTTTTCTTAGCAAATTAGATATTCCAAAATAACGTGTGAATTCATTGCTTTTCTTCCTTTTCTCTCAGGGAAATTCTGTCCCAGAAAAACAAACAAAACATTTTTTAGGGAAATTCCAAGGATCAAATTCAGGCCATTGAGCCATGACTTAACTGTTTAGTTGTTATGAATGATTAAAGATAGAGTTTGCTATAAGTTTAAAAGGATTTGGGCTAGGCTGTATCTATACTCAAATAGGCCTGGGAAGGAAGACCCTTGAGTATAATGAAACCACCAGTCATGGCTTGTTATCAGCTGGGTGCAGTTGGCTGCATTCTTACCCAGCTGATTTCAGTGTGGACATTTTTGTTTGTGGTAGGCTTGTCTGTGTGTGTTTTAACAGATGGACTTTATAAACACAGTTTTTTTTTTTAATCAAAAGATGGCTGACCTAGTCTTGTCATTTCAGGACCAGAATGCCTATCTGAATTGGGTGCTAGGCAAAGGCAAACTCTGTGTTTATATAAACTAAAGAACAGACTTTGAAGGCACCGTAGAGGAAAGTCACTCTTCTTGCTTGGAATGTGATGGCTAAGTATTAACTCATNCTGGAATGGGGCTTGAGGGAGCTGAAGAACAAATTCTTAAAGTGACTTTCCTCAAATGATCAAATCAAACTTCTTTGCCACCTTTCCTAGACACGTACATAGTACACACATGGTCTTTCATGATCACAACCGTGTTCGCTCTTTACTAATGTTTCAAGTCTGTTTCTCTTTTGTATAAAGAACAGACACTCCTTATCTTCTGTAAATAGTAAATAAAGACTACAAACTGCATGTTTAAAATATAGTAAATAATTCAGATTTAGAAGGCAAGTCCTCCTAAAGAAATGTTAAAACAGGATTAAATGCTTTTCTTTTAAACACTAGTTTTATCAACTCCCCAAAGTCAAAGTAACCTCCNGTGGAGAAGCCAAATGGGTTACAGAATTCTGTGAGTGAAAGTGGGTATTTAAGAGGACATAATACTTTCAAGAATTGAGCTCAATAACTTGGGTAGATGTTCCCTCTGNGGGAGGTGGAACACACACCCCATCCACTGAATATGAACTATGATGATGCTGTCCTTCCAAAGAGCAGAGTGGGGAAGACAGAGTGGAGAGACAGCGGCTTGATGGTTGAGAAGATGCAAATGCTGCTTCAGCCAGATCCCTATTAATTGTGATAAGACATGTTAATATAATTTAACTCAAAGTTAGATGAACAATATGGCAATTCAATGAAAACAGTGTGATGATGATGAAAAACCACCAGACAAATTTCAATAAAGGAATATCCACAAAATACTTGACCATTGTTATGGTTATGGGAATGAAGTTTGTGCATCTGCACCAGGAGGAATGATACTGTGAATTTGACCACATGGCTATGCCCCAGAGTAGAAAANTGAGTGTCACAAGAGATGATACTGGGCAGGACAATCTGGGACTACTCACAGAGGGACTCATCTTTCATGCTAAGAATTTTGTCCTTTTCATTGGAAATGAAAAGCAATGAGAGGCTTTCGAGAAAGAAAGGGTCATGATCTATAGGGAGATAGCTCCTGCTAAGAGACTGGAGGCAGAAGAATTAAGAATGCAGGAAANAAAATTGAGACAATGAAATCATGTCATTTACCCATTCAGTTGTTTACTAATTCAGTGAGTTAGTCAGTAAAGCTGGGGCCACTGTATCCAAACCTAAGACTACTTGACCAGTTACGAGGCTGGTGAAAGTAGCTGCACACCTATAAATGACAGCTCTGGAGTTATGCAATGGCCTGTCTCACTCTTGGGTATAGGCTCTGGCTACCCCTGGATGCTGGGTGTCCACCTCTCCTGTTGAGCAGGGTCACACCAAGACTACTGGATACCTGGATGGGTGAGTAATTTGGCTTCCCTTCAAGCCAAATTAATGGGAGCTGAGTGTCGGTAAGTAGGGGTGCTCCCTCTCCCCCAGTTCAGAGCAGTTCAGCCACGGGGTTAACACTCTCCACCTCTTTAGAGATTGCTCAGCTAGCCTCTCTGATGTTCCATTCTTTATTCAGAGATGTTTTTTCTCTCCCTTCACACTTATTACTTTAAAAATGAGGGTCAACATGGTATGTAGCNAGTTAGAAAAGAGAAGCTGATGGGTCATTGAGGATGGCCCCTCCTTCGTANTCACCTCTAGACCTTACCTCCTGTTTCCCTGGAAACACAGTAATTTTAATGAAGAGGAAAATATCATGACTGCCTCTCATTAGAGTCTGAAATGCCACGTGGAAGAATAGAGGAAGCATAACAGCTGCTCCTCCTTAAAATTTAAAATGTTATGTGAAAGGAAGGATGGTGGAGGTAACAAGGCTTTGTTGAAGTCCTTTAAGGGTCAGTGGAAATATATTTGTAAAGATTTTTCCCCTTTACAATTCTGTTTAATATGGCCTGTTATATGATTTGGGGTCAAAGAATGGGATCTAAGTTGTATTTCTGGCCCTGGCTGGAGATATGACATTTTTTTTTAACTTTTATTCTTCTCTCATACCTTGTATCCTAATCAGTTTCCACTCCCTGCACGTCCTCCAGCCCCTTCTCCCCCTCCCACCCTCTCTCCCCAGATCAATTCCCCCTCTGTT
>LZPO01116973.1:709100-721253 GCA_001675575.1 Neotoma lepida
AATAATGCCAAACTTACTCGAACAAGGCCATATCTACTCTATCAAGGCCACACCTCCTAATTTTTACAATCCTTTCAAATAGTTCCATTCCCTGGTGACCAAGCATTCAAATATATGAGGCTATGGGGTCATTCTTATTCAAACCACCAGACACCTCATGCCTGACATAGCATATACTCCCCAGGATCTTGAAGATGAGGATGACTCATGATAGGTGAACCAGCTTTAGGCAGAAAGCACAGAAGTCTAGCCCACAGTAGATGGAACCTTCAAGAAGGCTCTTCAACCCCATTATACATTCCAAAGGGGATGCCTTCCACCACTCTCCTGTGAACAGAGCCACTGGATGGCCACACCTCCTCCTACCTTGTCACACGGCAATTACCCCATCAGAGCTCTGTGTACCTGTGTTCCCTTTCAGTCACAGCTCTTGCTGTCTTTTTCAGTTGCTATCCCCTCTGAAATGGATTGTCTGGTGTTGTTTGTTTAGTTTCTCATTTTTCAATGACTTTGCTTTTAGCTTAATACATTTGGATTAATTGTTCATTGACCATACACTGATGATTACTCAGCTTTGATATTGTAAATGATGGATAGAAAATATTGAAGTTAAAAACCGTTAGGGACTGATGTGGTCATTTAAACTGATTTCAAAACTAGATTTTGAGTAAGGAAGACTATGAGTTTGTGCTTTATAGCCTTGGCTACATAGCAAGATCCTTTCTAAGAAAGAAAAAAAATGTTTACTCAGACTAAATGGAGGTAGCATTCATTAAAAAATAAAGCTCATCCTTATGTTATGTAAAATTGGGAACCAGTTAATATATTGGAAGAACCATTTGTATTTATTAAAATAATATGATTGTTGTTAAATATCNTTGAGGTTCTACATCTCAGCAGAAGCTCTGTTTAGATATGAGGAATAAAATGAACATGACATAGACCTGTCCTTTGTTTTTAGGTGGAGGGATAGACCACATCCCCTAAAGAAAAAAATCACTCTCTACATGGAGATTTAAAGACCTTAGAACCAACTGATGACTGACAGCTAAATAATTACTAATTCTCAGCTTGAAAGAGCAGAGTTGGGCTCTGGCTTGGGCTCCTTTTCTTTTCAAGATTGTAGCTCGAGAATCTCAATTCTTGGAGCTTTCAACTTTTCCGATATAAAGTAGAGACTGTGTTCTCTGCCCACCATGCCCATCAGGTTAGTGTAGGATTCAGACAAGGTGAGATTCATGGAGACATAAATACATTNTAACAGCCCTGCACTAATCCTCAGTGTGATCNCTTTCCTTGTCTATCTCATCACGGCGTGAGACTCACAAACTTTTTCCCTTTCTGTTTGAGCTTATGAAATCGCTGAAGTTTCTGTGTTGTGAGTCTATTGCATGCAGCTTATTTAATCTCATTACACCAAAGAACTGGATCTAAGCAGACATCTGGGCTCCTCAGGACGAGGAATGCAGCACCTCACCCTGAAGATAACATTGTTAGAGGAAGGAAGACATCCTCTGAGGCCGAATCTGTTTCAGAAAAGGGTTTTCTGGTCTCCTCAGCTGACAGAAGAGCAGACTGAGTTTTCATTATTGATCTTTTCAATAAATGTTTATGAGGAACCTGCTTTGCACCTGAGCTCTAGATGTCGCAGGGAAGGACAAGATGGAGAAGGGCAGGGCACTCAGTTCCCACTGCTCACCTTGGCTGATAACTTCTTAGCACCGATACATCATTCATCTTCTCTCTTTTACTCCCTGGCCCCAAAATCCCAAATTTGGTTAGCTATAAAATACACAAGCAGTCTTGCATCTCTAAATATTGAGATCAAAGTGGAAAGAAGAAGGGCATGAAAACTTCTTTTCCATTATAAGATTGTAAGAGGGACAGTGATTGCCATTCCTAGGAGTTCTGAGAGTGTGCAGCATGAAGAATCTGGTGGAAAAGGCCAGACTAAGTACTGGTGGACTTGAGTGGTTACTGGCGTGGCTGGTTCTCTCCCTCCAACTAATGAGTACGGGAATGGAAACCTGGACAACATAAGATAGCCGGTTTCCAGCGTAGGAGCTTCTGGGGGCAGCTATGGAGCTGAGCCAGGAAACAGTCTGGGCCAGTAATTAGAGAATTTCACAACTTTATCATGAGCTAAAGCAATATTTTTAGGCTGATGGAGATCTCACATCTGGTCAACACGCCTAAAAGTGGAACAGCTCTGCTAAGCTGGGTGGCTTGGCAATTTCCTCTATCCCATGATCCATAATTTCTCTGATACACATGGNCTCTTGGATTCCTGTGAGATACAATAAACATAGAAAATACAATATTTAGCAAGCAAATCAAGTAAAAGACAGTTAATGAAACCATATTCAAAGCAAGAGCTGAAATGAACTCGGGGAGTCCTGGGGGGGTGCGGAGAACAGGTGCTGTATTCACCAGGGTGACTGTCACATGAGCGAAATAACTTGTGACAGCCCTATAGGGTGGCTGTTCTATGACTCTGAAACTGTGGCACACAGTTTGTAAGTCAGACAACAGCCGTGTTTGAACTGTGGAGGGCATGAAGTTATTCTCTTCTGAGATTCCACCCAGACTCAGCAGGCTTGGCATGTTCACTTTAAAGAATCATCTCTATTTTGAAAAGGGGGGGCATTTAGATGCACTGATACTGTTGATATCATCAGAGCATGTTATTGGGCCATGAGGCACTTGGTCTCAGCTATAAGCATAGGAAATTTCTCTGTCACCTGAACTCACTAATGGGGCTTAAGAAAACCTCGCAGGTATGTGCTGGAATCAAGATCCTCAGTCCCATTGTCATCAGGAAAAACATCCAAGTGAGAANAGGCTATTCATTTTCCAGGGGAAAATCTTGTAGAGTCTGTATAATCATCTATTTTCTCCAAATTTCAGAGCTGTAGACCTTATAACCAGATGGACTTAGCTTCATTGCTCAGTGTATTAGGGGAAAGGCAGGGCAAGAGTTCACTCTGGCCTTCTNGGGCTATGGTGCTCAAAGTCTTCCTGTCTCTAACATGGAGCGCATGACTAAGCTACTTAAGTCCTGGATTTATGATTTATGAACCCAGGAAAAGGGCATTTGTTACTTGACTCACCCTAGAAACATGTGTCAGAGTTAAAGAGGGAAATCTGTCCTCCGTAAACTCTAGGCCAGGCTATTTAAGACAGTTGTTTTGAGAAAATGTGTACACATCCACTGGTCCGTGGACTGAGTTCTCTTGGTCCCAGTGAACTCCCAAGTATGGGTCTTGAATGCGCAGCTGGATGGTTGGTTCCCATCGAGGGTAAAATTGAAAATAGGAAGCTGTTGGCAGCTGACTGTGAGATAAATTTGCTTAAATTGTTTGCCAAGAGCAGTTGGTCATACGAAAAGCCACATGACTAACCAGAAATGATTGGAACTTGAAAGGTACCAGAGTCGAAGAGTAAGATTGCTTTCACCATGGGATTAAGTTCCAGTGGATGTGGCCACTAAGAAGTTCGCAAGCCCTACTGTATTTCAGCCTGCACCATCCTACTTTCCCTGACGTGGCCTATCAAGTGATTTTATTAAGACATACATGTCAGACAATATTGGGTGTAATTGGCTGCTCATTTATATTTGCTTTTTAATAATTCATCTGGTTCTCTATTCAATACATTGCTAAGACCTTCTGTTTGAGAAGCATGGCAAAAAGAACAGCAACATTGCTTTCTCATAGCTTCTGACCCCTCTAGTTCTCTTTTCTGACACCTCCTAGCCCTTTGCTTATAATTTCCCACAATAGCTTCATGACATATTGCTTTGGATTATAGCAACTCGAAATCATGTTTCATGTTATTATTCAAAATCAAGACAACTGCTTTACAAATTTTTTCTTATATTTTCCATAGTAAAACATATTCCATAGCATTTTAAAAGAGATTTGTCTTATTTTTAATCATATGTCTGTGTGGGGGTATGTTTATGTGAGTGCAGGTACATGCAGAGGCTGAAAGAAAGCATCAGATCCCAAGAGCTGGATGTTTAGCTGGTTGTGAATCACCTAATGTGAGTGCTGGAAACTAAACCCTGGTCCTTTACAAGAGCAGTATGTGCTCTTAATTTGCTGAGCCATATCCCCAGCCCCTGTCCTATGGCATTTAAAATAGTGTGGGCCTAGAGTGTGTTCTCAGCGTTATGAAATGACTGTGACTGACTGTATATTTGTTGAATTGTATAACAGACTGATCCATCATATACTAAGCCATATACTTGGCTGCTGGGACAGACAAGGCAAGAGTTTGAAACCTACAACATGTGTTCTTTTTCTCATCCATGTTAATGTCCACATTGGGCAGCATATAACCTTACTCTTCCTCTTTTTTTATTCTAGGATTTGGGAAGGAAGAGCAGTTTCTAATTGGGTAAATGTGTCTTTGGTAGGGGACAATAAAGAGATGTCAGAAATATATGCTGGATCTGAAATATCACATACCACATATACTTCAAAGCCAGCTGTGTAACCAGACNTATTATAAAGGGGAGATCGGTCTAACTTCTCNTGAGGAAGGGCAGTAAATATTTGGAAATAAGAATATAGTATCTTAGAAAACCATTTCATTTTAAGCAGCTTAAAATATTGCTAAGGAATATGTAAATATATGCATATATATTTAAAATCATAAGGTGCAAGTAAAATTTTATAATGGTAGGCAGAAGAGAAGGCCTCATGCATCTGAGATTTTTTTTATACCAGGCTTGAGACAGGATGTGTCCTTTATATTGGGAATTTAAAAATAAGATTTTGTGAGAAGCAACTGAGGAACATATGAATAGAAACATTTTAAGATGATTGAGAAGATAGTGTGAAAGGTCCATTTTGGTGGAGGATAAGACTCCACAGAAAGTGATACTGTAGTCCCTTATATTCTAAACTAAGGAGTTTAGCATCTATCCAGCAGGCAAACAACTGGAGGTTTTGAAAGCTTCCTGAAGAACCGGTTGGAGAGATGCTGAAGACATTTATGAGGTTTCTTAATGAGTTGAAGAGGGAGGCAGTAAAACCAGAACCAGGGAAGTGACAAGTGTGAACCAAGACAGAACACACATGCCAAGCTGCAAAAAAAATCAATGTTGCTTGCAGACAGNCTGGTGTGGGGAGTAAATATGGAGAAAGGAAGAAACAGAAAGTGAATAGAGAGTGGTGGCACCACGCAGTATATAAAGTATATAAAAAAAGCAATAAAGTATAAAGGGACCTGGGACTGCTGTGTTATATGGAATGACTTCAGAAGTTTATAATGACAAGATGCTAAATACGTCCAAATGGTTTAGAGGAAGCCCATCCCAGAGAGAACGGCAAGTACTCAGACTATGATGAGCTTGGCATGTCTTATGAGGTACAGGAAGGTCATCCTGGTGGGAGTAAGAGGCGTGGAGAANAGTAGACATAAATAGGGAAGACAGGCCAGATCATGTGGAATCTTCAATGATTTTATCCTCACAGTGACGGGAAACTTTTTTTTTTAAATCTTTACTTTATTTCTATTCTGTGTATGGGTGTGTGTCTGTCACATGTGTGAAGATGCCTGCAGAGGCTGGCTGCCTGATGTAGGCGCCAGGAACTGCATTCTGGTTCTCTGTAAAAACAGCAAAAACTCTTAACCACTGAGCCATCTCTTTTGCTGTCTTGGGTGAGTTTTGGGAAGTATTTGTGTTTAGAGAATTGGCTGCTCTGCAGAAAAGGGCCATAGAAGGGATCTATGGATCACTTTGGGCTGTAATGCAGGTGAGAGAAGACAAGGGTTTAAACAAGGATGACAGTAGTGGTCATCAGGAGAAATGGAAATATTCTAGATATGGTTCTAGTATTTTTACTAGCAGCTATATTTCACATGTATACCTTTGTTATTTCATTGAGCCCAATGAAATAAAGTACACAGCTAAATGGCTTTAGAGACACAATGGGATTGCAACATGGAGTAGAGAGAAGTGTGGGGACAATGATGTTACCTGGGTTGTGGGTTAAGGAGCTAGATAAATTCTGGGGGCATTTGCTGAGTTGTAGAGCACCAGGGAGCAACATACTTATAATAATGGACTGAAGATGATCTATGAACACACAGAAAAATGACAGTCTGATTCATAATATATGCTTGCTTATTCTTTTCCCAACACAATAAGTAGATCAAAGGTCTAGTTATTTAAATCTGGATTCACAGTCAGCGAGATTAACTATGGAGACTGATAGTCATTAACCAAGCTGTGTGTTTAGGGAGCTTTATATTTCTACTACCTGGTGCTGGATTGCTCTCTTACCCATGACAGAAGGCAAATTTCTCCTAAAGGCCAAGTAGCATATCATCATGCAGTCGATTTTCTCTGAGAATCCAAGGAGCAAATTATGGAGCTGGCTATTTTTGGTGGGCCACAGAATTAGCCTCTGTTAGCAGCCCCTCATAGATCAAGACCAAGCACACAATCAGATGATGCATCCCTGTTGCCCAGTAAATCACTGATATGTGAAATTGGGTGATCTCCATTGGGATTCCCCAGCATTAGTTCTGCAACCCTGAAGCGATGTGCCAGTTGCACTTGTAAATTGTGTGTTTATGTAATATGCATTTACAAACAAACTTGAAGATGCATACGTTGACATATCTAGAAGACTCAAACTTAACANTAGTAACCCACGTTCATTACTAAACCCTGTATAAGCAGGAAGAAAAGTCAACAGGGTTGAATGTAGATAGGGAAATACTGATTAGTGGGGAGTTTAAGGTCTGGATTCTTGCTTATTTGGGGACTCATTTGTCTCAGTTATACACTGATGTATAGCCAATCATAACAATGTTTTGTGGCTTACAACAACCCTTTACTGTCACTTCTTTTAGTGTTGGTAGTTGACTGAGCTCATCTGGGTGGTCTTTACTTAGGATTTTCATGCATTTTTAATCACCTAATACGTAAGGACTGTACTAAGCATCCTTATCTGTATCTGACATTTGCTTTCCTTGTACTTGGTCATTCTTTCTAGCAAAGTGACTCATATTTCTGACATGGCAGCCAAAGGCTCCATGAAGTAGGAAGTCCAAGTCCTCACAAAAGTACAGTCTAGGGCTGACACAGTCTCACCATTACTACTTTCTATTGGTTGAAGTAGTCAGCTCAGATTCTTCTGTACAGGGGTGTGAAACTGGGTAGAAGGAAAGAAGTTCATCATAACCATTTGATAAGTGAGCTACACTTAGTCAGCAGGTATCCATTCTCAACTCACACAGGAATAAACAAACCTTTTATTAAAAGATTATTATAAAAATAATTCCATGATTATTCATTAGAATGGCAATTATAAAATAAACAGGAAATCCTAAGTTTTGATGGGGTAATTAGAAACTTGTATGCTATTGTTGGAAATGTGATAGTACATTCACTGTGGAAAACAGTGAGGCAGATTCAAAATAAAATTAAAAAATTACCCCATTATTTGGCAATTCCATTATCCAGCATATATCGCAAAGAATTGAATTTGAGTTTGAAGGAGATATTTTCACACACCCATGATCACAGAAGTATTCGTCATGATAGCTAAATCATAGAGGCAACTTTGTGCCCATGGGTAGAGGAATTTGCAAAATGGTAGTTATAATTAGATATTACTCAGCAATAACAAGAAAGGACATCCTGACATATGGAACATGGATAAACCTTGAGGACATTATGACAGGTGAAATAAGACAGTCACAAAAAGACAAATACAGTGTACTCACACTTGGATGTGTCAGAAAGAACTCAGATTCATGAACCTGGGTAGGAAGAAAGAGTAGAGTTTTTCATTTAGTTCATATAGAGTGCAGTCTGGGACACGGAAAAGAATTCTATTTATGGATGTTGGTACTGGTTATACATTATGATATATTTTATATCATTGAAATATGCAATTTTATACAATTGAAATACACAATTAAAATGGTTAGGATGATATGTTTGTTATGTCTATGTCACTTTAGTAAAAATAAGAAAACTGAAAAGAAAATCAACAGGCTAATTCGATCAGTAGANGAAGTAAAAAAAACCCCTGAATATCTAGTATATGGTTAGCTTTAATTGTCAACTTGACACAGCCTAGAATTACCTGGGAAGAGTCTCACTGAAGGATTATTTAGATCAAGTTGGCCTCTGGACTTGTGTATAGGGGAATGTCTTAATGAACTTGGTCGATATAAGAAGATGCAGTCTCAAAGTAGGTTGCACCATTTCCTGGTTTGGGGCCCTTGACTGTAGAAGAGAACAGAAAAATTGCTGAGCAACAAGCAGGCATACACTCATTTCTCTCTGTCCTTGACGGCAGATATGCCGTGACCAGCTGCCTCAAGTTCCTGCCGCCTTGACTTTTTTGCTATGGTGGACACTGACCTGAAATTGTGGGCTAAAATAAATTCTTTCTTCCCCAAATTGTGTTTTGTCTGGGTATTTTATCACAGCCACAGAAATGAAACTGAAATGTCTGGTAACTGGTATTATGTTCATCCTGCAGTTATGAAATGTGATATTGGTTGTTGTTTTTTTATCTTGAAAAATTTATCCAAGGTCTGAAAGGGATTTTTATAAGTTAAGGCCACCAGAAAGGAAAAGTTTGAGGGCTGTGTTAGTGTTATGATAAGGACTTGGTAGAGTTTTGTAGAAAGGTTCTACCATTCATTTGCTCATTTATAAGAAATCGAAGGTGGCTCCTAAAGGAAGGTGAAATGAGCTCAGCAAGAACACCATGAGAATCCAAACTGTCGCATCCTGTATCAACAGAAGCTCCTAGCAACACACCCTGATATGAGGGACCAATGACAAATACCGTAACTCAAGTAAAAAATAGCAAAATCAGCCTGGATTTCCAGAACTGCCCAGTTAATCAAAAAGTCTGGAACTATTCCCGGGATTTTTTTAAAGTCTAGACAAAGCCTCAAGATAACCCTTGCACAACCCATCTAGTGCCAATGGGGTGTGAAACGACAGAGATCGGTATTATCAAAGGGATTTTATAGAAAAGAAGAAAAAGACAGAAAAAGCTGCAGAAATCATTTGTGGGTGATGATGGGGGAAGGAGGGGGAGGGCAGGGAAGCATCAAGGGAATGAAGAAACAGTTCTGCTATGTTGAGGAAGTTGATCAGACTTCAGCTTCCCCGGGGAATAAGCAACTTTAAAAAAATTATTAACTTGTACTTGGCACCAGGTTTGTTCTCCATATAAAGACTCTAATTCAAACCCAGGAAAACCCCTGAGGGTGGGAGGAGACATTTTACTCAGAGACAGTGATAAATGAAAATCTTTTTCCTCACCAATGATGCGCAAGTGGAAGTTTTACATCCCAGAGTGGCTGGTGGGAAAAGCACGTGAGAGCACTATTTACTCCCCTGTGAAAACATCTCTGTACTATTACCTGGAGCACATGGATAGTATGCCACCAAAGGTATTATAATTGCATCCAACTAGAGCACTTCTATTGTTCCAAGAATTTTTAATGACCAGATTATAAGGATTTTGACATTTCCTGGGAGTCTCAAATAAATTTCATAAATACATCTCATAGATTCATACAGTAGCTTAATGATATAGTTCAAGTGCCTTCTAAGCTTATCCACTCACTCCTTACCCAGAAAGACACCTGCTCAACGTGGTCAATTGCACTTATAAATATTCTAGAGGAATGTCAAGTGACAGGACAGACACCAATAGAAGACAATCCTCTCCAATCACATTCTTTTAAAAAAAATCAAAATAAACATTGTAAACATAGTCTCTTCTATAGTGCAGAAGTTCCACTTCTCAATGAAATTTCCACCTCAAACATTTACAGGAATGTTTGCAGGAGCTTCATTCCTAATAAGCAAAGATGAAACCAACACAAATACTCACCAAAAGTAGAATAATACTAAACAGTTCAGAAGAGCAAGCTATGATAACACACAGCAACATGAGTGGACATCACAGATACAATTCTCAGTGAAAGAATCTAGACATGAAAGGATAGCATCAGATAAAGAAAGTTCAAGGATGGGTAAAGCAATGGAGGGGGCTAGAACAATAGTTGTCTCTAGAGGATTTTAACTGGTGTGAACTCAGGAAGACATCTAAGAGTCATGAAATGCTCCATCTTGTCTCTGAGTCAGTTGAATAGTTACACATGTAAAATATGATTGAGACATATATTTAAGAGTTGAGAAAATTACAAGTTACTGAATGTTTGCTATATATTCACTTAGAGAAGAAAATATATACCTTCTAGAAGAAAATAGTTTCCCATTATTGCTTTTCTTCTTCTGTCAAAGTAATTTTATTAGTAATTATTTTAGATGTTTTAAATTAAACATCATTTTAAAAGAAACAAACTCTGATTGATCAAATTGAAAGAAAAATTCTTTACTAAAACTTCTTTTGGCCTATTGTTCTTGGCTGAAGTAAAGCAGTTCTAGGTTACAGAAAGCATGCAGACCCATTTCTGTCATTCAGGGTGCTCAGCATCATTAAGGCACCCAACACACAGTAGTGGGGGGGGGGACAGTGGGAGCCATTGACAGGCAGTGTCTTCCTAGGGTGTTGTAGACATTTGTCACCCCGACCGATCAGGAGATAAGGTCAGTTAGTAGTAGTTTAATTTCTAAATGAAGATCATTTCAATGTGGGTACATCCTTTGTAGGAGAAAGCTTCATTTCACGGAACTCATAATCCTCAGTATCACCAAATGGCAAGAATAACACCGGGAGGCTCCAGGTTCATAACCTTTGTTCTGGATTCAGTTTCAAAACCCTGTTTCTTGGCTGCTGTTTTGGAATCATGAGAAAAGGTCAAGTGGGTCTCAGTGGTGGCTATGGAGAAATCACAACTTCAAAACAAAATGCCAACAAAAAGCTTGGACTTTTCATAGAACCCCAGGAAGCCGGAGCCTTTGATGCAGGAGTCCTAGCTGCTCCTGAATTGTGGAGGACGGAGGCAGATCTGACTGACAATGTAAGGTGCTTTCCTAATCTTTGTTTCCCAAAAAAAAGATCCTTGTATAGGCTGTTTATGGAGATGAGTGGATAAACTTCTACTCAGCATTATTTGTAACTCTGGAGAATTTATGGATACTAATATGAAAGGAGGAACTGTGAATGTTTTCATTTAGAATTGGCAGACAGTTATTTTACTGGCTTAAATGAACCAATTCCACATCTGTCTATGTCAAATACCTGCCATGTGCCAGATACTGTGATAAGTACTGGATGTCAAAAGCAGCATTGAGTCTCATGGAACTTATAGACCCATCATTCAGACAGAGAAGCATCATGTAATCAGATAACAGGCGTTTGATAAATGCTGTGTTAGTGACTGTACAAATGGTGACTGGCCCAAGCTCAGATTTCTTCATCTAAGATAGTTACTAGTTTATAAAGTGGCAATGGGGATTAACTGAGGCCATGCAGTTCAACTCTTTTTACACTGTTGGCAAATAGCAAGGTCTCAGCTTTTAATGTAGTCACATAGGTATGCACATTTATTGAAGACAGGATGTGAGAACACACAGAAGGAGTGTATTAGTCAATTTAAGGGCAGAACATCAAATGTCCTTTTCAGGAGACATTTAAAGACCTAGAGGATGAATAGGAAAGCTAATTGGGAGAGGACATTACCACTAACAATGGGTTCAGAGACAATTGACTGGAGAGCACAGTTACATTTTGGGAGTCGAGGCTAGATCAGAAAAAAGTGCTAGTGAATAATTAATTGTAAAGGCATCTACTATTTTCATCTCACTATGCCTGATTGTAACTGCCACTTAAAGAATCGGCTCACAAAATTCCTGTATTAAAACAAGACAAAACAAAANACAAGAAAACATCTATCTGACCAGTTCACATGACATCTGTAATAACACAGTTTCTGGGTTAAGGAATTGTACTGATGGTAGGTCAAATAGCCTTGGTGTGCTTTTAGCCAGGTAGACAAAGAATTAGATCAGTCTCTTGAGAAGATAACTCTGTCTTCAGACAGGAAAGAAGAGAGCCAGTTGGAGGCAGTGATCCAGACCAAAAATAAAAGTTTGCAGTAATCATGGTAGCAAGAGAGATGGGGGAGGTGGTCGGTGGATTTAGATAACAGTAACACTTACCTGGTGCAGCACATGCAGAAGTCAGTGTGGGG
>LZPO01116973.1:739440-750114 GCA_001675575.1 Neotoma lepida
TTCAAGCCAAACAACTGTCTCAAGCTTCCAGAGGGCCCAGTCCAGCACCGTGGGGGCTCCACAGTTATTGGTCCACAGTTCATGCATTTCCACCAGCCTGGCTGGCCATCTCTGAACATTTTCCCCTCATGATCTCAATGTCCCTTGTTCATAGAATCTTTCATCTCGCTCATCAGTTGGACTCCTGGTGCTCTGCCTGGTGTCCGGCTGTGAATCTCTGCATCTGCTTCCATCCGTCTCTGGATGAGGGCTCATGAGGGCTTCTCAGCTATGGGTCCGTAGTTCATGCGTCTCCACTAGTTTGGCTGGCCATCTCTGCACACCCTCCCATCATGATCTCATTGTCCCTTGCTCATAGAAGGCCCCCTCTCTCCCATCGATTGGGCTCCTGGAGCTCAGCCTAGTGCCCAGCTGTGGATCTCTGCATCTGCCTCCATCAGTCACTGGATGAGGGCTCCATGGGAGCCAACCTCAGTTAAATGTTTTCCTTTCTTGCTGTGGTCATGGTGTCTCTTCACAGCAATAGAAACCCTAAGATGATACTGAATATTTTTCTAAAGGGATGGTAAATCAAATAGCATATGTACACTCATTCTCTCACTGGTTTCCNTAGACAACAGCACTAATGGATCACAGCACACTCACAGGTCACAGCATTAATGGACCACAGATCNNTTTCCTCTGAGCTTTNGAAACTTCAACACACCTCTCCCCAGAGTAACTAAAACCTTTCACCATCCTTTATGTGCTGAGCACTATATGCNAAGNTGTGCAACATACATTCTTTGCATTCAAGTCCACNGCATAGAAGAGAGTCAAAGCTAACAGTCCCAACCTTCATCCTGCCATGAGCCCTCCTGTATTTTCATTGGTGAGAAGTCCAAGGTTAAAAGTACCAAGTTTGAGACTTAATTGTTCTCAAGTCTTACCTCCTACCCAGAAGTCTAAGACTGAAGGCAAAAGCAATTGGCAACATAACNTTGCGATGCCCCAGTTTCTCTCTGCTAAACTTCCACTGTGAAACGTCAGTCTTATAAATTATAGAACAACCCCATTTGTGTTTGCTTTCTCTCTGGTTCTGGGTTAATTACTTCTGGACTGGTTGCTTGCTTGGTTCAGTGGAGAAAGATTTTAATTTCCTCTTTGCAGCTAGTGAAAAAACCCTCCTACCTCAGTGGTCTCCCCCTGCCCCTGACTGACAAGGTAGCCACAAAGTTTCCTTCCTCCAGTGAATGGGGGGATTTAGAATTCACAGCTGACAAGTGTCAACTTCTTCCTTCTGTAGTCCTGGGAGTGGAGAGCCTCAGCTCTGAGGCCTCACAAGCCCAGGAAGGACTCCTCAGCTGCTTCCACCCCAAGTTCCTCCTAAGCTTGGTTACAGCTATGTGGGTGAGGTTCACTGAGCCTGTCACTCGGGACAAAGCTGTACACTCACCCTGAGGTGGGCACCATTAAAGGCAGATCTGTAACCAGAGCTATGAGGAAGCTTGAGAACGCTGGCAGAAGGGACAGGGGGACTTTCCCAGCAAGGAGCCTNCTCTGAAATGCNGGTGGCNGAGGAGAGTTGCATGGCTTCCTCTCACTTTTAACTAGGTCTTGCCTTTGCTAGTGCTGAGAGAAAGTACTTCGCTGGTGCTTTGGGTATTTGTATGTATGCAGTAAGTGTGCATGTGTGTATATGACCATGCAGCAGTCACAGGTTCATGTTGGATGTCTTCCTTGATTACTGTCTATGTTACATTTTAAATAATGTTTTTATTTTCTCTTCGAGAATTTCATTCTTGCAATATATTTGGTCATTAATTGCCCTCCCGCAGCTCCTCCTAGACAACCCCCTTCCTACTCACTCAACTTCACGTTTAGCATTAATTTTTTGAGAGGATTTGTCACTGACTTGGGAGCTTACCGACGCAGTTAGACTGGCTGACCAGCAAATGGGGCTCCTCCTGTCAATGCTTCTCCAGTGTTGCAATCACAGGCACTTTCCTCAGGCCCAGGGTTTTATATGTAGGGATTGAACTCAAACCCTCCCACTTTGATGTCCCACTTCACAGGCTGAGCCATCTCCCCAGCCCGCCTTGTGTATTTTTAAAACAACTGCACCTATGAGACTTTTGCATTCTCTCTTTCCATTGGACATGACCACTTTTCACTGCTATGAAAGGTGGCACATTCGTAACTGTTCCCGCTAGACCCACGGAAGAACACAGCCCCTGCCCCTTGGGTTCAGCTGTTTCCAACCCTGCAAAAAAGGCTATTTCTTTGTTCCTGCATCTGATTTAATTTTAAGCTTTCCAAGAAAACTCCTTGGGAGGGAGGGGAAAACATCCCGCCCTAGGTTCCAGAACATTTCTGCTGAGATAGGGCATTGTAAGGAATGGGACAAGGGCTATCAGTGTCACATGTGGCTAACATTGGCTTGGAGAACTGGGTACCGCATTCCTTGATGAGAGTACCGTTTCTCCTTCACTCTGAGGTGCAGGGAAAGCTGACTGCATCTCTAACGATTTCCTTCCTCCCTCCATACCTTCTTAAGGACTTAAGGAGCCATTTCCTTCCTAGTTCTAAGTCTTTCCATGTGTCTTTTTACTACTGAGTTCAAATGTCATTGCACACATTTTACTNGGTGAATGCAGTTTTGATGTACTAATATAATGTCAGTAATATTAATTAATAGATATGAGCTCAAAATCAGCTCTGGCACAAAGTTCTGTGACCTCCATGAGCCATGGTGTCTCCTCTCACATGGTGNTGGGAAAATACATATGTTTGAGAAACACAGATGACAGTATCATTATATTGAAGTGTATTTTTAAAAATTTATTTTTTACTTGTGCGTGTGTGTGCGCGCGCACTCACATGTGCTCATGCTATGTGTGTGCAGGTGCTCACAGAGGCCACAAGAGGGCCTCAGATCCCTTTGATTTGGAGATTCAGGAAGTTATGAGCGGTCCAATATAAGTGCTGGGAACTGAACTCCAGTTCTCAGGAAGAACAAGTTCTCTTAACTCTTCAGCCCTGACATGTCTTTTGAATACTATTTTAGAGAAGCTTTAAGTTTTTCACATAGTGTTGTGAGGAAGGAGATATCCCACATACTCCATGCATGCATAGCCTTCTATGTTTTCCATTAGGGCTGTTATGTTAAAATGTGTTTCTACTGATGACATTCTCTACATTCTTTTCCTTAAAAAAATATCTTGCCTCTAGAGAAATGAAAGTATCTTTTAGCCATTAAAAAGTTGTATATTCTATTTTGTTTTGCTAAAACAAGCTCTTTCTATGTAACCCCGGCTGTCCTAGAACTTGCTATGTGGACCAGGCTGACCTCAAACTCACAGAGATCCACTGGCCTTATGAGTACTGGGATTAAAGTCCTGCACCACGTCTGGCTGTATGTTCTAGTTTTTCTCTTAAGGTGGTTTGCTTGCACATATTAATTTCCTCTGTTAAGAAGAAGAATCATAACAGTTTTATCTCCTTTTCTTGTTTTAAAAAACCTATGTTTTTTTTTTCTGGTCTCCAGTCTTTACAGTATTTTCTAGATTTTAATTCAGGATTGATATAAATAATATTTTTGAGAATTGGATTTTTTATTGCTATTTTCACTGTTTTGTTTTTTGCTAAATAGCAATATGTTTTCATAAGTTCTTCAGCCTATGACTTATTTCCATGTATGGTTGTTTTAAAAGTGTCTGTAGCTGGGCAGTAGTGCCACACACCTTTAATTTCAGCACTCTGAAGGCAGAGGCAGGCAGACCTCTGAGTCCAAGGCCAGCCTGGTCTACAAAACAAGTTCTATGACAGCCAGGAAAACATAGAAACCCTGTCTCAGAAAAAAAAAGTGTATGGTTCTTGCAGCTTCCTACTAAGTCTCAAAGTGAGTAGTGTTAGCCCTCTAACTTTGTTACGCTTTGCAAAGCCATTNTGGCTATTTTAGCTCTTTCATATTTTCATAAGAAGTTGAGTCGCAACTCCTCAGTTTTAACAATCTCCTGCTGAGATTTTCATTGGAATTCAAGTTAAATCATTCAGGACAAACTGACGTCTTAAGACATGTGTTGGCTAATGGATATCACAGATCTTTCTGCTTCATTACACCTTTTTAAAAATATAATTTCTCAGCAATGTTTTATAGTTTCCAGTCTACAGGTCTTTCACATCTTTGTAAGATTCATACCTAAGTATAACAGTTTTTATGACATTGTAAATGGTTTGCTTTTTACAGGTTTTAATCCCACTTATTCATTTCCAGTATACAGAAATGAAGTTAATTTTTGTGCATTGATCTTACTGCAACCTCATAAAACCCACTCATTTGTTCTATTTTTCTATTACATAGAATTTTTATATAGATTATATATAATAGATGATGTCATGTGTGAATAAAACTAACTTTGCTTCTTCTTTCTAATATGTATTACTTCTTACCCCTTCTTGTTTTGTAATTTGCTGTCAGGGACCTCCAGTATAATATTTAATAAAAATGATGAAAATAGGTGTTCTGGCTTTTTCTTGATCTTATAGAAAAATTATTCATATTTCATTATTATGATGAATTATAATGAATTATTATTATTATGCTAACTGTAGTTTTTAAGATGATCTTAAGTTAGGGAGATTCTTCCGGAATTTTAGTTTGCATATATATATGTGTGTGTGTGTGTGTGTGTGTGTGTGTGTGAATGTATAGGAATATATGCAATACTTATCAAATGATTTCTGTGGGTCTGTTCATGGTGCCATGGATTTTTTCATCTTTAGTTTTAAATATGATCAAATACAATGTTTTATCGATAATGTTAAGCCAATTTGGCATTCTGAGACAAGCCACACTTACCCCAAAGTACTGTCCTCTATGTCATGATGATACTGTCTCTTATGCATGTTCATGAGAGACATTGGTCTATGGTTTTCCTTTTTGCAGTGTGTTTTCTGGTCTTAATATCAGGGTCATGCTTGCTTTCTAGACTAAATTAATTGCAAACTGTTCCTGCCTCTCCAGTTTTCTATTCTAGAAGAGTTTGTGTAAAATTGATAGCATTTTTGAAGCATTTGATACTTTGGACCAAATAAATTGTTTATAGATTTTTGATTTATCTATTTTGTCTTCCATGAGTTTTGATGGTTCATATCTTACAAGAAATTTGTTTATCCCACCTAAAGCACCAAATTTNTTGGTTATGAAGTTGTTTATACTTTTCTTTCAGTGCTTTTAAAACTGTACCCTCTGAAGTATTGTAGACATTTTAAAAACTGGATGACTGGCATCCAACAATATTTTAACATTATCTTTTAAATTTCATTCTATTCAAAATACTTTAAAATTTTTTTTCTCATTGATTTCTTCTGTGACCAGTTGAGTAATATGGAAGCAAATATTTTAGTTTCCAGGCATTTGAGAATTTTCTAGTGATTGCATAGATTTACAGTTTACTTCTACTTTGGTTAGAAAACATAGTTTGCATGACTTGAATCATTTGTATCTATTTAATTCTCTAGAATATGGTATCTATTGGCAAACGGTCCATACATTACTGAGAAGAATCTGGTTTGGCTGTTTGGGGATCAAGAGCTACTTGAGCCTTTTTTGCTGCTGTTTCTCTACTNCCTTTGTCTATTTTTGGGTGGGGCTATTGAAACATTTGGCTGTAATCGTGGAGTCTGAGTTTCCTTCAGCTCTCAAACTTTTGCTTCATGAGGNTCATTACGCACCTAGACACTGACAAGTCCTCTGTTTTTTCACTGATTTCTCCTTTCTTCATGGTGAAATGACTTTCTTTATCCTCTGCAATACTTTTTTTCTCTGAAATCTACTTTGGCTGACTTATCAGCCAAAGATAGAAACTTTATCTTTCTGCTACTGTAATTTTTATTTTGTGTTCTCTTACTTTTAATGTTTTTTTTCTCTTCATGTTTACAGTGGGCTTCTTGATTACAGTGCACAACTGAGACTTACATTTTTATGTTTTAATGCAAGTTGTCTTTCTTTGGTAATTTTATGCTTATAGAAGCACGGCAGATATAAGGAGTTTTTGTAGCCCTTCACCAGATGCCCTATGCTGACATGTAATCATAGTTCAATTAATTAAAACTAAGCAATTTATTTGGGGTCTTGTTTATTTATAATTATACTCAAATTTCAAATATCAGCTATTATTCTTTGTTTCACCCCTCTACATNTCTAAAGAANCAGTATTTAATTGACATATTCATTAAGCTGCTCCTCTCNCTTGCTGGTTCTTTATTTATGTTTTTTAGTTTTCTNTCTTTTCTGTGTTTCATTCTGGNCACTTTACTTCTGGATCCTCCTGTTCATTATCCTCTCCCCCGTGCAGTGTCTAACCTACCATTAATCCTACTAAGTACACTTCATATATCAGCCATTGTAAGTTTTATCTCCTTGAGTTTCAATTGAATTTGCTTTATAATTTTTGCTTCTTAGCTTGTCATACTTATTTTTTTCTCAAGATTAAAAAATACATGGAGCAGAGGACTGGGGAGATGGCTCAGTGGGTAAAAGCACTTGGCTCACAGTAGTGAAGACCTGAGTTCAAATCTCCAGAACCCATGTAAAGTCAGACATTGCTGTGGCCATCTGTAGCTCTAGTGCTGGGGGTAGGAGTGGGTGGGCAGAGACTGGGGGTCCTCGGCACTTGCTGGCCACCCAGCTTAGACAAGCTTAGGGAACTTCAGGTTCAGTGAAGAGAGAATGTCTCAACAACTAAGGTGAATAGAGAAAAGGAAAGAGAAAGAGAAAGAGAAAGAGAAAGAAAGAGAAAGACTCTGGCCTCCACAGGTGCATGCACTGGTGTGTGCACACATATGTGCACACACACATGCACATGCTACACACAAAAAAGAAAAAAAAAACCAAAAAAAAAATGGGGAAGATATTGTGGGGTCTTTGATGCCCTTCTGCATCAAAGGGCAATTTTGCTTCAAGTTTTGGACAACAGGAGTTAGTCTTTCCTGAACAAAGCATAAGCATGTTTACTGTCTAGCACAACGCACTTGGTTTCCTAAATTTGATGCTCTTCTTCAGTAATCTTTGCATCACTTTGTAGAACCTGTATGAACTGAGGTTCAGGAGGTGAGTGGAATAAATGTTTATCGTTGTCTACTGTTATTTTTGTCTCTGACCCAGAAGTCTTGTGTTCTCTGCCAGTGTCTCTGAGACTGACAGACTGACTGCTAGCATATAGGTGAACTTTCATATCCTTCATAACTCTTCACATAAGATTTTTCCTTTGCTTAAAATATGCTAGATCTCTGTGTTGATAAAGGCAGACTCAATAGAAGAAAGTCCGNCTATTTTTTATGTTAACACCCCTATAATATTAAGGAATTCAAACCCATTAGGTTGAATGAGTTTCTGTAAGGTTACTAACTATCTTTATGTCTGAGGGCTGGAGTTGGAAGTTTTCTAGAAAGGCAGCTACAAAGGAAAGATGGATGTAAAGTTAGCACAGCAAGATCAGACTGGAGCTCTTGAGTATGAGTTAGGGTCCACAGAGATAGGCTGAATTTCATGTCAGCTATTACTGCCTTCAACCTTGAAGCAGTGAGAAGCTGTTCCTTCATCTTGGAGTTAGGCACATCTGGATCATGAGTCAGAGAAGGGAAGAGAGACACCAAGTGAAGCTTGATCATATACCTATCTATGAAGGATGTCCACAAAAAGACAAAAGTTCCTAGTCATGACCTGCATTCTCAAAGGCCAGTAATGATGATGATGATTTGAATCCAGTTTCACATTCTTTCTCTAGTAANACAAAAAAGTAAAGAAAATGAAAAGACTTAACTTCCTTAACTNCANCTGTTACAAGGTAAGTACAAGAAAAAGAATTATTCTTGGGAACATAACTTATCCTGGCCAAGTNGACAAATGATGGAACCACTTCCCACCTTAGCATTTGAAAAGAGAGAATGGAAAGACACAGAAGAGATGCTCAGGAGTCAGTGCTCTGTTCTGCCTGCCCCTAAGTTATCTTTTCCTTTACTGGGCACTGTCCTATGGTCCCACACTGTTCCTGACCAGAACTGCACTGTCGTGGTTGTTTATCTACTTTGTGGTGGTGATGGAAAAAACCAAGTACAGCCCTTATAACCCACTAAGATGGGGAGAGAGCAGCACAGACCGAAACCCCAGCCNGTTTTCCTTGCCTGATGTCTTCGCACTTGCTTCTGCCCATCAGTTCCATTACCCGAAACACTGCTGCCTCCCTTCAGCACCTTCCAGTTCCATAGTATTATGGCTTCATCTTCTTCTCTAAAACACAGTGGTGGTGACAGTGAGTTTGCAGGAGAGGAGCCAGCAGCTCCATATTTGCTATTCCATCAGCACATTGCAAATGCAGATTTAAATTTTTTTAATCTAAGAAGTCATTAAAGTAATAAAATAAAATCATAAGATGATGTTGTTGGTTAGATCACTGAGCTTTTCTGGAAATGTGGGCTCTTTTTTGTTGCATTCTTTTCTTTTTTGACAAATCTATCTAAAGAGAAAGAACCAGGTAAGATTATTCTTTGAATAATAAGATTAGAGTAGTTGATTTTGGGTTCATGCACCAGAGTTAAAATGCATTGAAAAAAAATTGGCTATCTCAATTGTTCCCCAAGATGGCAAAGAAACCTGAATCATGACTAACAGCTGCTCTTATTATTTTGGAATATTATTCATCTGTAAAATTCTTCCCTGGGGCTCCATAAATTGTTGCAGTATTCCCTCAGGAACTGCGTGGAGAAAGCGTACTTTCCTCTGTCTTTCGTTTCTAATATTGGCTATGACCAACTTACATCACAGAAAGCATCTAGCTGAGGCACACATATTTCTGTGTGTCACAGACAACTGTAAGTTACAGGAATACACACACACACACACACACACTCACATATAAATACACACACTCTCTCACACACTCAGGTTTTTATTCTTACTTTAACACAAAAGAACTTAAACTGACATAATGGAAGACATTACGGACAGCCACTTAGTCCAGTCAACCAGAAATAATAGTGTCTTAAGGATGTCTGTTTACTTATTTAGTAACTGACAACTATCTGTGTCTTTCTGGGAAGCCACAGAGCATGCTGGCNGAAGGANGACTACAGAAGNGCTTGAGAACCAAGTAAACAAGGGAAAGCATGGAGGTAGTGAAGTTCTCATATGTCAATGTCCTCATTGTANACTGTTTGGAAGAAGCNTCCTCTGGGCAGACTGGATGCCCCATTCTGTCATTGCCTTACAGGATCTGGGAGCCAAGAGCAGAGACTGTCTGCAACACCCTACCTTCACAAAGACGTTTCCAGATGGAAGAGGGCAAAATGACANTGATCTATCTTCCTGACAAAATGACAGTGTCTTCACAATGTCTCTGAAAGCCTGATGACCCTCAGTGTCTCCTGGAACAAAGAAGTCAGTAGAACAGGGTGAAAATGTTACCGGAGGCACGGAAGAAACACAAAAGACGGATGACAAGGTGACAAGTTAAACACAATCCACGGAATAAGAGCCGTCAAGAGCCTCCTCCGCAGCACACCTACAAACACCTGCCCTTTTGTTAATACATAAAAGNGAGCCCCAGCTGTAACTCCTTAAGCTCCTTGGGGAGGGAAGTCAGATGGTGGGTGCTGGCTCCTGGGGAGATTTTACNGGACAGTGCCTCGGCCACCCTCATTTTACCTTCGTCAGCCTTTTATGCTTCCCCCTCCCCACCCCAAATCCTGGTTATTCGAGTCTTCCAGCTCTGCCTCATTTCTCCTTTTATTTCTAGACTCACAAATCTCAAAGCATTTAATTAATAAGTCACTGATAATCCATGTGTACTTGGGAAGATGGTAGAGGGACCTCCGGGANTTGGGGACTGAACTCAAGCCAATGTTCAGAGAGACAGGACCACAAGCACCCAACCATCNACCAGTTTCGGTCCTTCCTTGTGTAACACCCTGTCTGAATTTTCAGTCAACAGTCACTGCTGTTGAGGGTCCTTGATGTCTGGCCTGTCAATGGTGGAGGGTATGCATGCTCTTAGATGGTTCACCCATTTACCATGCTTAGATCCTGCCATGAGGGGAGAATTCTTTATTTTAAGCAGTTCTCTTTGATAATAAAAAAAAGCATAAGAATGAANAAGACAATGGGATTCAAATAAGTTAATGTAAATGAGTTATTCATTTCGGTTTCTCTAATGGAAGACATGCAGTCATTGAATAAAGATCAGAGGATGGAAAATCCATCAATGAAGCATTGAAGAAAGAGATGAAGAGCCTGCAGTGGGAGGCAATAATTATCTTAACAAGNACCATTTCTGTGATCTATTTCTTTCCCTTCTGGACACTGGATAGAGAAGATGGAGATAATGGGTCTCGCAGCTAATGCCACATTTCATCACTCACCAGTAGCTAAAGACAGACCTTTCTTTGTTTCTTTTTACAGTTTTATTACTTTAGTATGGGTGTGTGTGTGTGTGCAAGTGCTCTGAAATAGGCTGGGCTGACTGGCCAGTGAGCACAGGTATCTACTTGTCTTTGCCTTCCCAGCGTGAAAATAGCCTACACTGTCATGCCTGATCTTTTTCTCTTCTTCTCTTTTCTTTTCCTTTCCTTTCTTTCTTTTTTTCTTCCCTCCTCCCCCTCCCCCCTCTTCCTTCCTTCCTTCCTTCCTTCCTTCCT
>LZPO01116973.1:750333-760591 GCA_001675575.1 Neotoma lepida
GTCTTTCTGTTCACTCGTGTAGGTATGAACATGCACAGCACAGTGGAAGTTGTTGAGACGGGATTTCTTCATCATTGCATAAACCAACTGCTAGCCCATGAACATCTGGAGATTGCCCTGTCTCCACCTCCCATCTCCCCATAGAGGCACATTACCATTGCAGATGTTTATACTATTGTGTCCTTTTACCTGGCTCTGGGAATCTGAACTCAGGTCATCATGTTTGCACAGCAAATGTTTTTAGCCAGTGATCCATCTTCACAGACTCAATGCATGTCTTTATTTTCCACAAAGTTTGGGGACCAAACATAGGTTCTTGTGCTTGTGACCAATACTTCACAACAAGATTTTTTTATTTTTAAATTTCCCATCTTATTTCCACCTCTTGTTTTTATTCTAGCCCTTCTAATGTATCAAATTTCTCATTTTTTGTGTACTTGTCCTTCGAAAGGGCATATTATTTCATGTGTGTTTAGTTTGCATTGTATTTCATCCTATTTTCAAATCTTTTCACTTAGGACCATGTTTAAGATCCATACCGCTGAGTACATATCCATTCCCTTGCCTATAACTTCCTCAGAAGAAGTTAATGTCTGTAGTGTTCTTTCTCAGTGATGGACACCCAGACCATCTCCAGTCACCTCACTTCAAAGAATGCTGAAGTTGCAATACAGGCACCATTACAGAACTATGCAAGAGCAGAGAGTGAGGGCAATTGGAAGACAGAATTCCAAAGCTTCATGGTAGTTTGCTTTCCACTCTAGGAATAATAATAGCATAATAGTTTTTGAAGTGGACACCAGCTGTGCATTCACCTGCCCATCCAAAGCCCACAGGGCTCATCATTATTCTAGACACTAAAGGCTACTTGCTTCGCAAAAGTAACTACAATCCAGGATTCTANCTAAAATCGACTCCCTTAAAATATATTTTGTTAGTTTTGAAAAAATGAAAACATTGTGGCAATCGAGAAACCCAAGAAAAGAATTTTAATAAAACCTTATTCAATTTTATCGCCTGCATGCTTCTTAATACTTGTCTTCTGAGCTCTGTAAAGATGTTTGATCAAGTAACCTGTGATGTCTCCATTGTCTCTAAGGTCTGAAGTGTCATGGCAGGCATTGTCCTGAAAATCATACAATGAGGTCGGCTAGGGTTGAAACTTTCTGGATGAGGGGACCACCTGTCTTACGTAAGGGCTCACAGTTTTAAATCTCTCAATCTCAATACAAATATCCACCTCCCAGGATCCTCCAGAGAACTGTCCACNCTCTTTCTAAGTTGAGATTAATCACTTCTCTCAGCAAAGTAAGCTTCTATCACTAAAATTAGTGTATATTCTCCCTTGCAAACAGAGTCTTTGATTCCTTATCAATGCTGAAGTCTTTATAAATGACAGAAATGTCTGTGTAAGAATGTCAGGAATGACTATCATGTTTTCTCAAGCATTGAGAACCTCATACAGATAAGAGAGCATTGCAGTGTGTCACTGGGCTCCTTGTGACAATATCAAAAGATGAAAGGGCTTCATCCAGAGCACAAAAAAAAAGACAATGCAGATGGAACGAATTCAAAAGATGGTTGCTCCAGCTCTGAGAGATTATTTATAAACTATTTTTGAGGAATCTATCATAAGATGTCTTAACTTTTTGTTTTCTTTTCCTAGCAGATTTGAAACTTGTCTCCCTTTGTACAAGCCCAAAGATATTTTTGGCAATCCTTTGGTATGTCTGACATAGGTCTGGCAGTTAGAAATGCTGTTAGTGGCCCTAGTGGCGCTCCAGGGCTGGTCTACTCAGAGGTGCCAGTAAGTTATAGACACTTGCCAGTTTGTAATTTTAATTTTAAGGCAGAAATACTATTTCTAGTGCACCATTGTTAAAGGAGGCCACCATTGTTATCAGTCCACAAGGAGCTTGTATGTCCATAGCATTGGCATCACTCACAAAGGAAGGAATGGCAGCCTGTAGGAAATGTATTGCAAGAAGCATAATCCTGAGGTTGAATTCCCAGAATACATGTAAAGCCAGATGCAGTAGCATGCATCTGGAATCCCAGTAAAGCGGAGAGAGAGAAACATCCCAAGAAGCTTGGTGACCAGCTAATTTTGTGTACATATCGGTGAGCAACAAGGAATCCTTCTCTAACACAAGCTGGAAAATGAAGACTGATAGCCAAGGTTGTCTTTTGACCTCATATATGCACATTGGCATGCACATTCCCACACTTTCACAACTGAGTGCATGTGCACACACACACACACACACACACACACACACACAGAGAGAGAGAGAGAGAGAGAGAGAGAGAGAGAGATATTAAAAAAACTCCTACTTCAATCCTTTTCCATTTCTGGGTAGAACAAGTTTGTGGAGGCTTGTGATGTCATACAAAGAACAGAGAAGAGCACTATAGTCAGAAAAGTTCATACCAAGCTCTCCTTTTCCCTTGGTGACTGAGCATCCTGTCTGAGGTTTTTCCTCTTTTTCACCTGTAAAGCACAATGATGATATTAACTATAACCTCACACTTAAGACTAAGTAGAAAAACAAACAAACAAACAAACGAAAACCCAAATACAAATATTCTGCCCTNATTACCAGCAATCCACTCAGATTGGATCAAGGATGTAGACACCATTTTGTCATGACACTCCTGTGATTCATTCTTCTCTTGAGCAGAACTGGTAATATACACGGAGGCCATGTTCAAAGAAGCAAGGTGGATCATGATGATGTCTTTCTATTTCCTTTCTGTAGAAAGAAAAAGGTTTCTGTGTGTTGGGGGGAGGAGTTGTCAAAGAATAGTTTCTTTCATACTTTAATAGCACCAGAACCCAGAGATTTCTGGACATCTCTCCAGAAATGTTGTTCCAGTGTATCTGGGGTGACATCTGAGAATTTGTACTTGTAACGCATTCTTGGGTGGTGCTGAACACCACACTTGGAAAACATCCCTCCTAGAACACTGATTGCTCACCATCAAGGCAGTGATCTGTCCATGTCCATCATGTCCCCATGTCTACGTGTAAACCATGTAATGGGCAGGCTGTGAGATGATGTAGAGACTGTTCTTCTTCCAGAAGTGTCTGCTTTCTGGCANCAACCATCACATGGCAAAGAAAAAGCAACACGTGAAATGGACAACAGGGAAATCTTACATACAGTTCTTAAATTTCTCCACTATTTTTTATCACCATGACTCAAACAGACCAAACATCCCAGGATAGGGTTATGTGGCTCACAAGATCATGCCCCAATGTCAAAGGTTGTATGCTCCTGGTAGAAAGATCAGTTCACATAATTGGCCTAAAAATTAAGAAGATATGTTTTTTTTTTTGACAGTACTTCAGGGATTTACAGCAAAATGCTGTAGATGAAGGGTTCAGACACAGACTAGGGTCAGAGTCTCTTTGTCTCAAAGGTAGCTGAGATTTATTGGATACTGTTTACAATGTGGTGCACCACTGACTTCATATGTATTACTTTATGCAACCCTGAGATATCAAATGAATATTATTAAGAAAACCAAGACATCAGCAGAATAAGTTGCCTGACATTGATTATAATGGAAATGGGGTATCTAAGATTTTTTCCTCCAACCATATGATACTGGAAAACCACAAAACACCCTCCTTACTGTTAACATTCAGAAAATGGCCATGTCTCCCAGGGATGGATGGAGAAATGATAGCTTTATTAAGTGCCACAGAGAAAGGATGGGTTGTGCTTACAGGACATCACTTTTCTTTCATAAAACAAATATCCCACAAACTTATCAGTACCTGTTTTATTCTCTTTGTGTTTCTATTTCTTAAGGAATTATTTTTATATCTTATCAAAATGGTCATGTGTTCTTTTTTTCTCCGACGACACACAAGGAAGTAATCATATTTATTTAAATTTGACATGTAACCCTTATGGCAGCTGTCCCAGAGTTGTAGAGCTAAATAGAAAGACTGCCTGGCTCAGTCTGCCTTTGCAGCTGATGGGACCAAGCTTCAGCAGAAAGGGTCAATTTTTCCTCCACAATTTATAGGGTGAATGACATTCAAATTCACACATCCAGTTTGCGGTAAAACATGTACATGTTTTGTGGAGATGTTAACACAAGTATCATTGCAGACATTTTTCCCCTCACTGCCACAACCACAGTAATTAGCAGCACATCCATCCCTTAGCTCCCTCTCTGTGTCCTAGATAAGATAGACGGAAGGTTATCAGCAGTTCCCAGAGCTGGCTCTAACCCCACCTCTTTCCTTCCAGTCAAAAAAGCACTCAGCGCAAGTAAGAATGATGACATTCCCATGGCAATTATTTGGAATCTAATCTGATTTATTTCTTAAGGAGGAATCATTTCCAAACAGCGGCACCGTCTTATAAACAATAAATTATTGATGCGATCACTCCCTCCTGACCACCTCTGTGACTAAGAACCATTGGACCTTTTCCCACACCCTCTCACTTGTCATCTTAGGCTTCCCTTCAGGTGACCTTCACAATAATCTTTCTAGATCCACTGAATTGAAGTAAGTTATGTTATGCAATTACTTCTAACTTCTGTCTAGTTTACTAATCTAGAAAGGGAGGGGTGTCTCAGTGTATTACAGTCATTTCCTGAAAAAAAAAAAAGAAAGAAAATAGCTCTGAGATGAAGAAAAGAATTGTAGACTTTTTTCCTGCCAAGTCATGAGAGACCTGGAAGGTGTAAGGTTCTGGGTGGTGTGTGATGGCCTCAGCCTCAGAAGGTGGAGATGACAGGGACCACTGACGTGTAGGTGTCAGAGTCCTTTAAATGGAGAAATCTTTTAGAATACATTATTTTCATTTTTTTATGAAATATCCTGCCCATTCACTTTTTATTTATTGAATTTTAAGGTTCTTGAAAACCCAATGGGGAATTTTAGATGCTTTGAGTCTCTATAAGGACAATGTAATATCTCATTCACTTGGTATTTGTCCTATCTCTCCTGGCACAAAGGTATCAAAAACAGGATATTCTCCCTAANCCTCCTTTTAGCTATAATGTGGCAAATGACAATCCGGCTTGTACAAGTATTGATATGGAAGTCTTGGAATTTCCACATGCAGGTTCCAAGCCAACAAAAATACACAAAGACGGAAAGCAGGGAAATTTTGATCTGTTGCCTTACTTCATCGAATTACTCCTCCACAGATAACACTCACCCAACAGGATACTTGATTTTAAGCATGATTTGGAAATGGAAAGCTAGTTTTGTGAGCTCAGAGGAAAATACGGTAAAAATAGTTTACATCACATGATAACAAATCCCTTGCAAGAATGGGTGGTCCTTAAGTTATCTATGAGGCTTTCCTGGACTTTGNTTGGTAGAGGAAGACCAAAAAAGGTCTGGGGTTTGGCTACATGTCGATTTTTTTGAAAGGAGACACAGTGGGAAGAATGAATGGTTAGTGGAGACCATTAACTTCTAGTTAACTTCTAGTGCTGGAGTTCTCATTACCTAGCTATGTGCCTCTGAGCAGGTCAATCAGCCCCGGAGACCCTTGCTTTTCTCTTTCTAATGGAAATAAAACATTCATGGGCCCTGAATTCCTTGACTCCTTGTCTATACGCCCGGTAAACCTTAGTCATTCTCTTCCACGGTCATATTCTAGTACTTGTCATTACTCATAATTTCACTAAAAGTTTTACATCAAAGTTTTCCTTCTCTGATCCTTAAGTTCATTTACTATATTATAATCTCACTTTAACAGGTCTTTGGCTCCATTTTTATTGTCCTGTGTTATATGTTACTGGTGGTCAGGGTCTGTGCCAGGTGTTGTAAGGTTCTCCCATTTGAAGGATTGAAGTAAAGGCATACACAGATTGCAAAGTCTCAGGAAACAACGTTAACTAAGCAAAGGAATAGCTCAGATAAGAAAATAATACANTATCAAGATTGACAGCAGGNCCCATGAGTTAAAGTGCTTGTGGGCCTTGATTATTGTTTGGTGCTCCCTTTTAATGAGTCAAGAGAAAGAAGAATTTGGTTACTAGGCTCCTAATTTAGGGGGTCCCTATTTTGGCTGACAGGCTTGTATTTTATAACCTTTTGCACACCACATGCCTGTTTCCACAATGTGTCTCATTTTAATCATATGCACGCCTGGTAATGCNGAGGCATAAGATGGTTAGTAGGGAATTCTTTTTCAAAAGTTCACCCTGAAGAGAGAGTCTGTCTTATTGCACATGCATCCCCAAACAGGCTAGTCAGATAGGCCTGCTGCTCCGTAGTTTGGGATTGTGTTCCAGGCTGTGTTTGTATAAAAGCAGGCAGTCATCAAGAGGTTGCTGAAAGGAGTAACTTATTTGCATCTTTTTTTTTAAAGATTTATTTATTTATTATGTATACAGAAGAGGGCGCCAGATCTCATTACAGATGGTTGTGAGCCACCATGTGGTTGCTGGGAACTGAACTCAGGACCTCTGGAAGAACAGTCAGTGCTCTTAACCTCTGAGCCATCTCTCCAGCCCACTTATTTGCATCTTAAAGGCAGACCTACATGCAGCTCGACACAGGTGGGGTCCGAGGATGCTAACAGGTTGCTAGGTGCAGTGTTCAGAGATGAATGTGTATACAGCCAAGCTGGGTGGGGTCTAGGTTGCTGAGATATTCTTTGTGCTTGCCTGCTTTACCTGTATATCATTTTCAGAATTAATCACCTTTGCCTTCCACTTCCCTACTGTTTTCATTTGACATGCTCTCAAACCTTGGCTAATCCAACTTGTCCCCATGCTGAGCCTGTACAGCTGCAGCTAAATCTGCTAGAGTGAAGTCAACTAGTCTTTCATATGCATGGTCACTTAACATATTTATGTCATACCAGCCACTCATCTCCCTCATGACTCTTTTGAGATGGAGCCATGTTATGTAACCCAGGTTGACCTTGAACTTGATCCTGTCTCCTGAGTGCTGGTATTACAGGTGAAAACCATGGCCAGTTTACAATCCCCCCTTTTCAAGTAGACTAAAATAACAGTTCATGAAAGAAAATTACCAGCTCACTCCCCTCTGATGCTGTGGTTATTTCTGCTGGTGTTTACTCTGCCTCCTTGCCTCACTGATGTCCCACTGCTAGTCCATTTGCTCTTAGCCTTTCTTCATTTCAATCCACTAGAATGTAAACTCCAAGAGAGAGGGATGTCTGTCACCACTGTACTCTTGAGCACATGACCAGTAGATACTGCAGGAGAGTTAATAAATTTTCATTTTGTCACCAACCTTAGAGGGGAGAATAGACGCGTTCAAGAGTTCAAATAGAAACATTGAAATATGCAGAGTAAAGCCAAGAGCCTGTTGCCAATGGCTGAAAGCCTGCACAAAAAGGAACAAATAACTTAAAGATATGAATTGATTTTTTTTTCAGTGCTGGGGATTTGGGAATTGAACCCAGGACCTTGAGCATGCAAGGTGGACACTCGACCACTGAGCAATGCTGAACTAGGATTTTCGTAAAAGGATTTTCTACAAAGGACACACAACTTTCAAGGGGACTTCTGTTATTTTGTCTGTAGTCATACGTCCTGAGACAGAGACATTTGAGCAATTTGACCACAGTTCTTTGGATGCTCATTTTGTGGTCTAGAAATCATGATGATGAAAGAGAATGACTTGGAGACCCCTGGAGCTGCCCNCCTTTTGCTTTGCAGATGAGACAGTTTCCACAATGGGTGTGAAGAACCTCACCTCATATTACTCTTTCATCTGCAGAACAGGGATAAAAAAAAATCCAGCTTCCTTTTTTCTGACTACTTCTTTTTCTTCATGTACCTTAAAAATGCTAAAATGTTTTTAGCATTTGATGCTGAGCTGCTCTTAAAAAGCTGTAGTTTCCAAAAAGAAACCTTAAGTGCTGTTTATGAAAGATTAGAACTTTAATCTATCATATAAAAATCATCATATTTTAAGNGAANATTTCCAAAGGCATTATACCTTGGGAAAACATATTTATGATATGGTCAAATGGCAGAAAAATACAATTTCTTACTTCTTTTATGTGCTAAACTCTGACCCCCCTCCCTACTTACATGAGTCATTTATAAGTGGATACAACACACGTGGCTTACAGGGATTTTCTTTCCCACTACTTTGGTTGTTAATTTTTATGTGTTTACTCATCCCTGTCTACTGCAAGCTCATGACATGCCTTCTCCAAGCCCTCTCTCACTAATGTAAACACAAGTTTTACAATCATTTATAATGGGCGAAGACCTGAATATTTTCTCAAATCCTCCCTGTGAGAACTGGAGTTTATGTGGGGTCAGATTGCGTGGTTGAAGGGGGTGAATGAGGCTCTCATCAGAAGAACTCTCATTTGGATCCACTGGAGACAGCTACTAGAACACAGGAGGGGGTGTTTACAAGCCCAGGAACTTCACAAATTTCCCTTCTGAGCTTCAACAAAAGCCAAATGGAATTCTACATTTGGATTCACAGTCAAGTTGCTAGGGTGTTCCCATACTCTCTGCTCATGCCTTTTGTTTGTGGGTAACTACAGAAGATTTGGGGTGCTCAGTGTAAATTCTTATGGTATTAAAATGCAAAACAGTAGCTCTAAAGGTGGTACTGTGAAACTATTAGCACCGAGAAGTGGGTACAGTGTCGGGTCATAATGCCTACGGTAGTCAAACTGTCCCATTGGAATTAAATCTCATGGTGNTATTAATGGCTGAAGAAAAGGGGGAACCCTCTCACAGACAGGTATCTTGGCAAACTAGAGTGCAACATATAGAGATCCCTGGGTGAGAAAAGCTGGGTTTAAAACTCAATTCCTGGTACTCATTGTCAGGATCACTCACTGTCTGAAACTTCTGTGTTTCCTGATCATATGAATATAAAGACAGAAACCCCCACCTACTTCTCTCATAGCTCAAAAGGAATGATCACAATGCACTTTAGTTGACTGGTTAGGTAAAGAATTGCAAAAGCATGAAGTGTTACTGGGAACTGAAAGAAAAGTCTGAAATTATTGCCCCAGAAGGAATGTCTCACTTATTTTATATCACTTCATAGACGCCTGAATCAGATGCAACACCAGGGCAGATAAAATTTGAAAATGAGCATGAATGACTTTGAAGGGCCAAGAGGTAAAATCTGTTGAGACAGTGATGCCCATGTTAGGAAGAGCAGGATCATTTCAAGGCAAGATGAGTTTGTAAAAAGTCACAGATGGGGGTTAGTAGAAACCACAGAGGTCATCCCAAGGAGAGCTGAAATAAACACCTCTGTTCTCTTGAATTGTTGTATGCAAACACGTGGCATATNCAAAGCACCAATGACAAAAATCAAAATTCTTCTGTGAACTTACAAAGTGGAGAGGAGAAATATTTTGGTGCTGAAAACCTTCTTAACATGTAACAAAACATCCTCATGATTAAAATTCAAGAAATACCCACAGTATGTGTGCATCTTGTTGAGTATAAGTTTTTACTCTTGGTGATATCAGTAATCTTTTCCTCAAAATCCCTGAATGTCACAATAACTTCATGNCACTAGATGTCTTAGCATGTGATTCTCCCTATAATTTGGTTTTAGAAAGTCTTAACCTTACATCAGTCCATTGACATATACTTTGTTTCTTGAGCTGCAGACAGATCAATGGTCCCTTTATTGAGTCACCTCTTGAGTCATGTTCAAGTCTTTTATTGATATCACNGNGGTTTTCCTCATTCTAAAGACTGCATCCCCGTTAGCATTTACTCATGCCTAGCGCGAACATGGTGTCTGTGCAGTAGTTTCTCAATAAACACTCCCTAAGTTGAACTGAATTAGAAAATCGTCACATTGCCAATTGCCTGCCTAACTCATCACCGGTCCCTCTTCCCCTGTTCCCAGCTCTTACCAGCAAAATCTTGATTTACTTGGGGGCATTTCAGTGAGATGCTGGTGGAAGTCACTGCTTGAGACTTCTTGGGAAGTTCCACTGGCTTTGGATTCTTGCCCTTTACTTTTTGCATTTCATGCCTAAAACACAGATGTGATGTTTGATGAAGGAACAGCTGTGGTAGAATCATGAAGATTAACCACATAAGGGCTGCAGGATTAGGACTGACTTAATTGTGATTCTCATTATTTGCTTCAAATACGATTGATCCACCTTCACACCTCAGACTCATGGGCATCTAATAAAGCTACTGTAAAAGATTTACATAGAAGTAAATGGAGCCACAGAGAGAGGTTCTTTAGCTTTGTTAGAGTAGTGATTCTCAAATGAGGAAGGATTTGACATTGTGGAAC
>LZPO01116974.1:10831-33936 GCA_001675575.1 Neotoma lepida
CACTGTGTCCTGGCTTGGTCTGCTCGGTCTTCTGTGGGCTGACTGGATTCTTCTTACCTGGTATGTGCAGATGACCCCAAAACCCTTCCTTTTCCTGTTAGCTCTTGTGCCCTGCAGGGCCCAGTACAGAGGGGAAATAACGTCCCCAAGGGCCCAGCCCCTCCCCTCCAGCCTAGCTCTCTGCTTGTGGTGGTCATTCCCTTGGACAACCCATCTCTCTCCTAACTCCAGGCTGTACCTGGAAGCGATGGGTATAACAGAGTCTAGTGCTGACAGAAACAGACACCGGGCTCTGGCCAGAGGCAGAGTGGCTGCTGCATCTGTGGCCAGGATTAGTACNTTCTTTCTGATTATTTGATATTATACGATAATTCTTTCTGATTATCAGGTATTTCTGATAGTACCTTGGAACTATCACCAAGGGGAAGCAGAGTGTCACCAGAGCCTGCCAGGCTCTTGAGGCAGATAGAACTTGTTACCCAGATCCGACATGAATTCGGCAATGGGTGGCAGGACTCTCTGGGAGGCCCAGACCTGAGCACAAAGACAGGGATACCCTGGGACTCTGGCCTTCTTGGTCCCCTCCCTACTGCAAGAAACAAATTATTATGATCCATCTGATCCAAGATTAGATCCATTCAGAGCTCATCAGAGAACCACAGACTAACAGGAGGCACTGGACTCCTGTCTTCCCTAACAGGCAGCTGCCGCCTGCTTGCTTGGGCCTCTGAGTTCATCCTAGAGTTAACAAGTTTCAGGCAGAAAAGGGGGGGACTCTCAAGCCCCAGGATATAGGCTTTGTATCCCCAACCAGTGGGCCACAGGACACAGGGAGGAAATGATAGTAGACACACAGGGGATTTCATCTCCACAAAGAACTCAGCCAGTGAGGAATTCAGGGGTCAGGAAATACTAGCGGGACTATATAAACCATCCCTTTGTGTCTAGGCTGAAGCCCTACTTTGGAAGGTGGAAAAATGAACTGTGTCATTGTGGCTACTGAGCCTCTGAGGGACTCAGGAGGAGGTGTCTGAGCAAGGGAGGGTTGNGCAGCCACCCTGTATTTATTTGCATATTTCCTAGGTAGTATGAGGAGTGAACTGTGGTGTGTTGGTGAGTAGCCAGGCTGGAATCAGCAGACATCAGCTATCATGAATGGCCAAGGAGGCCAAGGAGGGCTGAGCTATCAGGGAAGAGGTAGGAGGAGAGGCAGAGATGATGTCTCCCAGAGCTGGCATGGATTGTGGCCCTCCAGTGGGCCCTACCCCTCAGGACAGGAACACCACTTGTCCCAGGACTGTGTCTGGGAAAGTGAACCATATCATGGGAAGTGTCTTATTTACCCATCCTTGATCACATCTCTTCTTTCCTAAGCTGGAGTCCTGGAAACACAATTCATTTAGAGGGCTTGCATACTTGTCAGATACAGATTATGTCCTGTCAGCAGCTTGGCCATGCAGGAGCCTCTGTCCCTGTCTGAGTGACTCCGAGCTAGAGGATGCTGTATTACAGTTTGTATTCCTTCAACTAGTGATGTAGGGTTGTA
Organism: Neotoma lepida; assembly: GCA_001675575.1. NCBI lineage: Eukaryota > Metazoa > Chordata > Mammalia > Rodentia > Cricetidae > Neotoma > Neotoma lepida. Next base: position 12,378 of record LZPO01116974.1, read on the forward strand.
TCTGTTGTCTGTATTTTATGAACTCATTATTGATCATTTTTGATGAAGCTGAAAGCTGTAGAAAAAGCATTTCTGTCTGTAACATCTCCCAAAAGGATACTGACTTTAGACTTTCAGCCNAGTGAGGTNGTGGTGGAAGCCCCTTCCTTCTTGGCAGGGAGGAGCCTTGATCATGAGAAGCTTATAGTCACTTTCAAGTGAAAGGTTAGGCAAGAAAGTTCATTCTAGTTCATTATCATCTTTGATTTGTCTCTGCTTATTAGGGGGAGGGGGTTGTAAATGTTATCAANTGGTTGACCTAAGTATGATGGTTTCTCCTCCTTGTGGACCTGAAGCAATTCAGACTCTCCATGGAAACACGTCAGTGATGGTGTTAGAAGAAGTTTAACTGAGGAGAAAAGACCCCCCCCCTCCACGCCAAGCTGGGCAGAACCATCTCATGGGCTGAGGATGGAGAAGAGCATTGTCTCTCTGCAGCCCAACTGGGTGTAGCCTGGTGTGGCCAGCTGCCTCCCAGTGAGTGGATGGACCCCCGGCTGTGGCCAGAGGAAACCCTTTAGAGCAGTAAGAAAAGTCACCAGTACAGAGAACACTTATCCTAGTGATCTTGGCTGGTTTTCCCCCGTTTTGAGAATNTTGTTTCAATGCCGTAGGTAAAAGTATAATTCTACATGAATAACACTGCTGCAGTGGCTGTAATTACGTAATTGTGNGGTCAGATTTGAACTGCTATTTTCATCTTGCCATAAACAGCCTGGGTTTCTCCCTTACTGNCAACAATTCCTGTCATTAAGGCTTGAACCTGAACCTGTCTCATGTGCTCAAGGCTTGGCTGCCGTCTGAGGAGCTCTTGGGAAGTGATTGGATGGGCAGGGGGCAGGTAACAGTTTCATTANTCAGTTAATNTATTGNTGATGTTCATAGCTGATCAGGCTCTTAGGAGCTAGGGCCTAGCTNGGGGAAAGTGGGTCCGTGGGAACATGGCTCTGTGGGGAGTGTCTGTCCCCTGGCTCCCTGTGCTTTCTGGCCACACTGAGGAGAGCAACCTCTCTCTACAAAGCCCTTCCATCTCACAGCATCCCAAGAAAAATGTGGCCAACAGACTGGAGCTTACAAGGGAACCTCTGCAGCGCTATCTGGTAAGTCAGGCNGCATTTCACTGTGTTGAGTCAGAGAGCTTTATTAACATTCCTAGAAAGGTGGTGNGGGGCTGCTAAGAAGTTTGGCTTGAATCCAAAGTTCAACGGATTCTTGTGGTCTCTGTGCCTGACTCTAGTAACACATAGACTAATTCCTGCCGTCTATGTTCCCATAAAGCTCGCCACCAGGAGTGTCATAGAAATGACTCCTAGAGCATGGTTCAAGGTCATATTTTTAATTAGTCCCAGAAAACCCAAGCCCATAGAGTTCTTTATGGACGTGTAGCAAAAAGGAATTCNGTTCCCCTGCCGGGATAAGAGGATTTAAGAGAAAGATGCAGACTACATGGCATTGTACAAAATAACAAAGTTTATTTCTAGAAAATATGTCACCCTAACTGTACACATGCACACATCCACACAGCACTTCACACACCGAGGAAGAGTCTTTTAATCAATCCACCACATACAATTATATTACAATTTACAATATAGTTTTTGAAGACACGACGGGGAAAGCTTTATCATTCATTTATAAACCTTCCAGAAATTACAAAAGAAAGGCAGTCTGAAAAGTGTGTATAAAGAGTAAAAACAGTTTACAGTGGACAGGAATTACAAAGTAGTGACCGTCACACACATCTACCTGCCAGCATTTCGGGAGGTCTGCTGTTCAAGGCTAACGATAAAGATGAGTTGTGGGGTTGGGTCTGAGAGATTTCAATTTAGGCTCCTTCTGATCTGGCTAATGAAGCATGTGGTGGCTTTGCTGTGTGTGCTGTTGGTGGTGTATCGGGGCAAGGCATTTCAACAAATAATGAAAGTAACAGAAATCTAAAAGCCACAGGATGGGACACTGAACACAAAGGTTAGCAGCTCCCTGGCTGGCCAGAGGACGTGCATGCTGCCGGTTGCTCCCTTTCCTTTGCTCTTTTGTGTGGTGGGATAGAGTAAACATCTCCTGTGTGTTGCTGGCTTGCTTTGAAAGACCAAGGCAGGCATCAAGAAAATGTAGGGCCTGGGCCACTGTGATGTGAAGCCACTGTGTCAGGGAGGATGAAGCCCAGGAATGCACAACACATGAGAAGTATACACGGTGTTTTTATTCGACAGTACAAACCACTGTGCAGTTATAAGGCAGAACATCAAGGCGAATTAAACTAGGAATTTCAAGACCAGAGTGGAAATGACAGTTATGCATAATGAGGCAAGCATCTTGAGAAGTGGGGGAGGTCAGAAATCCTGTAAGGGCTGATGTCAAGTGTGTGCAGGCTGGAACTGCAGGTAGGGGGCGCTGCAGAGAGCCCTCCCTCCCCTGCTGCTCAGCCAGCTGTCCCTCCCACCTCCCCCCCCAGACCTTGGATAGAACCTTGGGAGTGGAGAAGGAGGGGGACCACAATGCAGCCCTCCCTGATCTCTCCAATAGTATTACGTGGATGGTAGTGTAAGAGTGCATCTCTCTACTGCTGAGGGGGAAGGGGGTCAAGGTTGGGTTTTGGGAGTCATGAAAGCCCTAGTTTGGAATTAAAGCAAGTGACATGGATTTGGAATTGTCCGGAGGCTCACAGGTCACTTCACCGCACCCAGCCTTTTCAGCAGTTTCTTGCCTCTGGAGAGCAGCCCTTTTTTCTTTTTCGAGGACATTTCCCTGCCTCTCCCAGGACTACCAGAACCCATAGATGACGTAGGTGACCCCGAATGGAGATGGGCTGTGGGGGATGGAGCTCTCCTTGCTGTCCCTGAACCCTCGGGAGGAACCTAGTAGGTACATTGCGACAGTTTTATTGAGTGCATCAGCGCCAACAACAATTCACTCGGTAACGCGTACTGCCCCATCTCCCGCCAGCCAGGGGAAAGGGTGGGTGGTTCGTTTCTTCTTTCAATTTTTAAAGTATGCCATGAGAAGCGCACGCCCGCTCCCAAGGCCCCTCTGAGAGAGAGCCTGGCCTCGATGGGCTTTCGCTGTCTTTGTCTTGGGAGACAGGGTGGCCATCNCTTTGGCAAAGAAAGCCAGGTCATAATTTACTCTGAAAATTCAGACTAAAAGCAGGGGAAGTTATTGTCAATCAGATGGATAGGCAAGGTGGCCGAGTACCCATCAATCATTGTGAAGCAAAAGGTCTCAATGGGAATTTGGATGGATCGTGAACTAGGTGGTTGGCTAAGACCCTGCCATGGTGGAGTGAGCCCTTGGGTCAGTTACAGTCCTACAGAAACTTTGGGGATGGCACACTGTTTGAAAGAAAAAAAAACTGGAATGAACCTTAATTGCAATCTAAGGAAGCTCAAAGGCCCCTTCTTGGACACTCTCTCCATTTCCAAATAGAGGAGTGTACGTTTTTCCCCAGCACATGGTGGGTTTTGAGAGACTTTTAGGTGGAAAAAAGAGCCAACCAACAGTGCTTCAAAGGGGTGGAATTTGATTCAGGGACATAGAGTGCCACTTTTACTTCAGTCTGCAGCTAGGCACACCTGAGCATGGCCAGTAATCACCAGGCCTCTGGCTCTCTGAACTCCCCAGAGCAAAACTTGGCAAGTGAGAGCCGGGCACTCGGTGGGCATACCATACAAGGCAAGGGGGCCCCAAGCTTGCTTGGATTTAAAATCAAGGTCTACCTCTAATGGAGAACACCTAGGGCGCACCCCAAAGCACACCTGAAGATACCACGGGGCCAGCTAGTGCAGTCATGGGAGCTGCCGAGTCGGGAGACGGTATTGCATTGGTATGCCTGCACCTCTCTCTCTTGCCTCCATGAGCTCTGAACAAGCTCTGAACAATTGTGCTTTGAGGAGAGGGAACACCTGCTCCTAAGGCCAAGGTGCTGCAGCNGGGTGTTCTGGCCAGCTTTGGCATGCCCAGAGCCAAGGCCACCCCTCAGGGCTTGATCTGGGATTAAAGTTTTGTCTTGGCTATTAGTATGATTCAAACGTGCTTACAGTAAACACACGGATCATGTTGTGCTTTTACTGAGGGTGGCTAACAATGCAATAGGCAGCTTCCCCTGTGAGTACACGCTGGCGCACTCTGTGTAAACAAACAGCTTTAAGAAATATGTTCCCAAGGTTGGCCTTGCCCGTATTCTCAATGGACATATTTAAAAATGATTGTTCGAGATGATTGGTTTCACTATGAATCCAGTTGCTGGGCAACTGGGACCAGGTGAGATAGCCTATAATACTTTAAGTCCAATGGGTTTTTTGAGACATATTTCTTTTCTCTCTCTCTTTAAGCCCACATTGAAGTCTTAAGACTACCGCGCTGTCCGCTTAGGGTAGCTTAAGTCGGTATCTCTCTAAGGTGTCTTCGGTTGCTCACTTACGTGAAGGCTACATGCCTGATTAGGGTGTGAAATGAACACTCTTCTTCTATGTCCAAGCAGATGAGCGAAGAGATAAAAACATATATGTAAAATACAACAGATAAGAACTCGCAGTGATGGCGAAACGTGAAGATGAGACACTCAAGAGAATGCAGTCTCAGGCAGGCGTGCTAAGCTACAGAAGCCCTGCCATCTAGAACTCTAAGGGGGTGCCAGTGGCATCTGGGTCCCTGAACCTCACTATCAGCTGAACTGTGCACCTGTTGTGGGGCCAGGGAAGGCCTTGGAGTCAGGCAAACTGACTGAAAACAAAGTGTCCTTCTGTGGGACACCAACTTAAAGTTGGAGCTAAGCATTTGNGGGCACAATGCCCAAAGAAGGACAGAGAAAGAAAAAAAATCAGGGCAGATGCTGGTGGGGCCCAAGTCATGAAAGCAGCAATGCAAAGATTGCGCCAGACCGCAGAGAGGGGAAGAGGGAGGCAGGCAGGCAGGCTAAGGGGGCTGGCTTACCCTTTTGGCCTTGGAGCGCATGGGTGGGTCGTGGGAGTAGTGGGACGGAGCATCAGAAAGGTGGACCTCCACGTCATCAGGCACTTCTTCCAGGAAGTTGGAAGGCACGAGGCCTTTCTGCCCATTCAGCTCTCCCTGTAAACGGAGGGTGGGGGAAGGATCAAGGGAACCACTTCTTTTTCCAGAGCCTATTTCTCCCACAAGGACACCCTGCCTAAGACGACAGATGTGACTAGAAGTGGCAGGGCTTGAAGGAATGTTGGGTAAGCATTCCCCAAAGGGTCTGGATCATGAGAATAAGCCCAGCCATGCATGAGGTATAAGTCCAGGGCCTTGCACATGCCAGGCAAGCACTCTACTACTGAGCTGAGCCACATCCCCAACCCTCTTCTAAGTTGCCCAGGCCAGCCTTGAACTCACAACCCTCCTGCTCAGCCTCCTGGGAAGTGGGAACTTTAGTCATCTATAGGTCTTGTTCTGGCCTGTCAAGTGCAGCTCTTGTTTTAGGATTATGGAGTAGATCCTAAAGATCCAACTCTGCTTGGAGCTGCTCCTTGGTTCTTAAGCCCAACATCCTCTAGGGCGGGAGTGTGGCTCAGTGGTGAAGTGCTTGCCTGGTGTCTGCATTCCCCTGAGCCAGTTTGGGATACTGAGGGAGTTCAAGGCCTGCCTTGGCAACTTGGCGAGAGCCTATATCAAAATCAAAATAGCTGAGGGTATTAAGACAGTGGCAGCTTGGGACAGTGATGACACCCCAGCCAATACCACTCCTTGTAGAATTTGGGAGCCAAGGATCCAAAAAGGGCAAAGAAGGTCAGAACTGCTCGTGTCGCCAACCCTGTGGTTTTCCTTCTTATATAGGAATGTGTCATTACTGTAAATGTTGAACCAACATGGTGGAGATGAATGTTCACCCCTGTAGACCCCTACTTCAGGGTACTAGAAACCCTTGCAAGCTGTGTTCACACACCCGTGCACATACCAGGTTAAGGTGGAGTTCCGTGAGCTCAGTTTCCTCAGCAGTCACACCACTCCATCCCCCAGGGCTTCTAACACTAACCTGCCCACAAGAACTCAAACCAAAGTTCAAACTTGGCTGAAATGGNGCCTCATGCCTGTAACCCCAGCTACTTGGGAAGCTGAGGCAGGAGNACTGCTTGAGACTAGCCTGAGCAAAACAGCATAGTCCTGGCTCCAAAACAAAACAAAACCCTGGCTGGTCCTGACAACACAGAGTTGTGTTTCTTCATTGGTGGTCAAGGANACCAGTCAGCCTACCCCATCGAGCAAAGAACTTGCACGCATTACAGCGTGCAACCAAAATCATAGTGATGGACCCAAGAGAGGGANATGTAGTTATAAATGGTCTTTCTGCTAGAGGTTATTAACCAGAATATGTAAAGAACAGCAGCCAAACAAAAGACATTTCAAATGGGAATTTCTTCAAATGCATAAATGGCAAAAAAACAAATTTGTGAAGATCACAATGCCACTGGTCATAGGGCAAACACAGATTAAACTACGGGGTGGATCAGCAGGTAAGATGCCTGTCATCACCCTGACAACCTGGACCCATTGGGTGGAAGGAGAGAACCAACTCCCATCAAGTTGTCCCTGACGTCCACATGGCACCTACCGCCCACCCCACCCCTGCCAATACAAAAAATAAAAAATACATACGTGAATCTTACACCATCAGGGTGAGTATGGTCAAGAACTTCCCCGGGAGCTCCCCAACCAGAAAACAAATACTGGTGGAAGAGATTGGACCCTCATGACACACTGGTGGGAATGTGGTGGTACAGCTGCTGGGGAGCACTGTACCCATCAGGGTACAGGGAGTGGTGGGTCCCCCAGAAACCACAAAGCTACCACGTGATCCACAGCTCCACCTCAGGGGGTGCACCTCAAAAACTGGAGCGCCAGGTCTCAGCCACACGCACAAACNTTAATGCCTACATTGCCTGCAACAGTCAAAAGCCAAATGCAACCAACATGCCCACCGCTGGATGGATGGATCAGCAAAAGAAGACTANGCATGTGTGGCATAGTCAGACTTAAGAGGAAAACCCCATTCTGACACATCCGTGGCGTGGCGAATTGAACCTGTAAAAATTATCCTTCAAGGATTTCTGGGTAAGCTGCTAGGCTGGAAGTCTTACCACCAAAACCCGACAATAGAAAAGAGCTAGTGCTGTGTGCTCTCTTGGAAGAGACAGGTCTGTGGAAGAGCTTGTTAAGCCAGGGAGATCCCTGNGGGGGAAGCAGAGCTCAGCTGGAAGCCCTCTTTAACACCAGCCCGNGCCTGCCAATCAAGCTGCCCTGGAGAGCAGCACTAACTGCAAGGGAAAAAGCTGCTCCTAGAATACACCCCATCTTCGGGGGCAGAAGAGGCCTTGGTGGGCCTCAGGGGCCAAGAGAACTACCAAGAAAGGACTCACACCCTCCCCTTCCTCAACNGGAACACCGAGTCTGCAGAGATCAGTGGCTCCCACTGGTCCCTCCTGTGCACAGCCACAGAAGCCTTCTAGAGTCAGGGGGATTTGAGAAGTTCACCTTTCACCGCAGCACAACTGTGCCAGCAAGTCAAACGGTAAATGTTCTGTTATTGACTATTATATAATTTCTAACCTTGCATATCCATGTCCATGTACATACACATGGCTTTGCTTTTGTTTGTATACTGCTCATATTTGAAAAGGTTTGTTTTATATCCCCCCCACACAAGTTGACTAGTTTTGCTATATTCCTCAGTCATACCTCATATGCTCCCTTTTTCTTAGATTTCACACTCTCTAGAATCTGTGAACCCTGACAATGTGCCAGCTTCTCCCTCTTGCCACTTTCCCCAGCTCATTTCTTATTTTCAAAGTCAGCTTAATACTTCATCATTTCCTTCCTACCGTACGGCCCTCCCACTCTCAGTCTCATTAAATGAACCCACGTGCACCCCATACTGTCCTTGGTTGTCTTCCAACAGTTGACGTCTCAAGGGCCCCCCGTTAACTGGAGAGCCTGACAGCTGTGGGGTAGCAATATCCAGCAGCCCTGGTGGTTCTCCCAGTTAACATGCCATCCAGGGCATAATGCAGAGCTTACCCAAGCACTCAGAGCCCTGAACCAAGAAGTTATTTTATAAACTACACAGTCAACTCTACCAATCTTGCATATTAAAAATACAGCAACTGAAAGAAAATGGCAAAATTGTAAAGAACCAAGCAGCAAAAATTCCATCATGGTGACATAAGAAACATGAAAAANGAAAACTCAGACCCCCTCCAAAAATGACTAATCCTGCAGCAATGGCATCTAGTGGGAGTGAGTTAGATGGAATCCCANATACAGAACTCAATACAACAATCCTAAGGAAGTTCAAAACCCAAACAGCTAGAGGAAATAAGGAAGATGATGGACAGTGTCTCGAAAGGGGACTCAANAAAGAGAAATGAAGAAAACCTAGTCTGCAGTACCAGAAATGAAAAAAAAAGGCAGAAAAACAAAAACGACTCCATGGAAAGTCTCAGTGACAGAACAGATCAAGGAGAGAACAGAGTACCTGAGCCTGAAGACAAGGTGGGAGAAAGAATGACCCAGCAAGGACAATGATCAAATGATCAATTACGATCATTTCTAAGTGGAAATTCTAAGACATAAACGACACTCTAAACAGACCAAACCTTTGCATTATAGGCATAGGTGGAAGAGAATCTGGACTTAAAGGCACAGAAAACATATTCAAGACTAACAGTTCTCCAGAGTGAGGGAGAGAGGCCCATCCAGACCACATAGACAGACCGGAGAAGAACCTCCCCCTCGTCATGTTTTAATCAAAACACTAAATATACAGAACAAAAAAGGGAAACACCAAGTCACAAATGACATNAGGCCCATCCAAGTAACAGCAGACTTGGCAACTGACGCTTCCCAATCAGGATGGTCTAGAAAATGCTTTTCAGGTTCTGAAAGACAACTCAGCCAACCGGGACTCCTACACACAGCATGGGGGTGGGGGTCTGTCAGAATTAGAGAGTTGAAACTTTTCCCAATAGAGACTGAAGGAATTTGGGACCACTAAGCCAACCCTACAGCTAATATTTGAAGGAAGCCTTCAGACTGAAGAGAAAAACAAGTCCAGCACAAGACTTCGAGGAGAAACAAACCACACTGCAATAATACCAAGGAAAGAAAAGCCAAGCACTATAAAATCAACAAAATGGTGGGAACAAATATACGATTTTCAATAATACCTCTGGGGAATTGAGACTGTTAGAGTTCAGTCAAAAGACACAGACTAGTAGACTGGATTAAAAAAAAAAAAAATGGTCAGCACTGCCTTAGGGCTGAAGGATGGAAAGGGTGGTCCAAGCAAGTGGGAACTAGAAGACAAACAGCTGTTGTTGCTCTAACATCCGACAAAACAGATGTGAAATCACACTAGCAAGTTAGTGAAGGTGACTTCATNTTCAAGGAGCAATTCCTCAAGGGGACATCACCATCCACACATGCCCGAACACAGGAGCATCCAATTTCATAAACAAGTGCTGTTAAGATGTCACAGAATAACCCCAGCACAATAACAGTGGGTGACAGGTCATTCCGACAGAAAACTATCTGAATTAAATGACATCATAGATCAAATGGACTTAATTGATGCCTGTAGAACATTCCAACCAACCACTGCAGAATGCATTGTTCTCAGAAGCCCAGGCAACTTTCTTTAAAACAGATCGTATATTACACAATGCAAGTCTCAACAAATCCAGGAAAACTGAAGTAATTCCTTGTATCCTCTCTGATCACAATGGAATAAAACTCCACAGATCAACAGAAAGATAAACCCTAGAGCATATACAAACTCACAAAGCTTAAACAACACACAACTGATGAAGAATCAAAATGGAAATAAAAACATCCCTAGAATCAAATGAAAATGAAAACATACCAGCACCTCTGGGATACAATAAAGGCAGGCCTAGCGAGGCAGTTTAGNGCTACATTTATGCCTACATCAAGAAACCAGAGAGATTTTGGGTAAATATCTTAACAAGACACCAGAAAAGGAGCATGCCAAATCAGCAAATGAAAAATAATTAGATCGGGGCAGCAATTAATGAAATGGAAAAAGATACAAAGAATCAATTGCCAGAGAGTTGATTCTTTGAAGAAAGAAGGAAGATTCAGAAACCCTTAGCCAACAGAAAGCGAGGAAAGACCCAAATCAGATGAAAAGGGAGCCATTATGACAGACACCAATGAGCTTCAGAAAATCATTGAGTATTACCTTAAAACCATATATCCCAATCTGGAAAATCAAAAAGAAATGGATGAATTTCTAGACACATTATGATCCACTGAAATAAACCAAGATGAGATTAAACAATTTAATTAGATCCATAAAAGTCATTGAGACTGAAGCAGCAATTAAAATCTCCCAACATTAAAAGACTCCAGGCCCAGGTGGATCCACTGGTGAATTTTACCAGACTGTCAAAGAAGCGTAAAGCCAACGTTTCTCAAACTATTCCATAAAATAGAAAAGGAACATACCAAGGTCTTTGAACGAAGCTAGNATGACAGCTACCAAAAGCAGAAAAATAAGCAATGCAAAGGAAAATTACAGACCAATTTCTCTGATGAATACAAATGCTAAAATTCTCAACAAAATATTTGCAAACCAAATCCAAGAGCCTTCTCATACACTAATGAGGAGTGTATGAAGAAATCAGAAAAACAAGCCCATTTAGTATATATATGCATGTATATATGTAGACATATATACATATNTGCACATATATGTTCCATAGTTAATTGGTTAATAAAAAAAAATCATTGACCATGACCAAGTTGGGCTTGTTCCAGAGATGCAGNGACTGTTCAATATATGTAAATCAATAGACATCATAAGTTACCTTGAGAGAAATCACATGGTCATCTCAGTTGATACAGTAAAANCTCTTGACAAAGTATAACATCCTACATGTTAAGTCCTGAGGACACTCGGAATAAAAGACAAATGTCTCAACATAATAAAACATAATGACAAACCTACAGCTAGCATTATATTAAATGGGAAAAACTTCAAAGTATTTTCACTAAAACCAGGAACAAGGCAAGGGTATCCATTTCTCCATTCCATATGGTGTTGAAAGTCTTAGCTAGAGCAATGAGACAAGAGAAACAAGGTATTCGAGACGAAGAGGTCAGAGTGTCTCTGCAGATGGCAGGATTCTATATGTGACAGACCCCAGGACTCCAATGGGGAACTCCCTACAGTTGATAAGCACCACCAGAAGAGTGGCAGAATGCAAATTAAAATATAAAAATTAGTAGCCTTCCCATACAGTAATGAGGAGTGTCCTAAGAAAGAAATCGGGAAAATAAGCCCATTCAGTATATATGCATGTATACATATGCTTACACATATATTCATATATGTGCATATATGTTCCATAGTCAATGGGTTAATGATAAAAAGAANTTAGTAAACTAAATCAGGACTCTATATCAGGAAGATGGAAGTTGNCTCTGCNTCGACACGTCTGCTACTGAAGTCTGTAGCGAGTCACAGGCCAGCTACCCCAGACATGTTACTCAACACTGTTATGACAGTAAGACAGCAAGGGGAGGTGACAGCTGTAAACATCAGAGACTAAACAGTCATCAGTTGGAGCACTCAAGAGAATCAGCTGATGACAACAGATAGACACTCATGACAGTAGTTCATGGGGAATACACACATTCCCAAGGGGGATTCTGTGCAGCGACAGTCATCCGCAGCCTGGAGGCGCAGGCCTGTGACCAAGCCACTCAGGCCAGCCTGAACAGCCTAGGGAGACCGTGTCTCAAAATGAAAAAGCAAACGAAAGCCTGGGGTGGTGGCTCAAGGGTAGGGAATAGCAATAAGACCCACAAATTCTTAAGAATGATTTAAAGACGCATTAAAAAAAAAGAGTAAAAATTTCTAAATCTTTTGCTAGATGACAGGCAGTGTATTCACTGTCAGACAGACATGACAGTTTCCCCTGAACCTAACCTAAATATGACATAGACTTTCTCTAAACAGAGGAATAAAGGTTTGCTGTAGGGGCAAGGCTCACTACAAAACTATTACCCTGAATATATTATAAAAACACAGAGATTGAAAGCAGAGCCAAGAATCCTCCAGACAAGTTGAATTTAATGTATATGATATGGATGAGATTTTTAAGAGGGCATCTTNAAAAAAAAAAGNTTCACTTTTACTTCCATTCGTGTGCACGTGTGTGTATTTGTGTGAATATATGCAGCATGTGTGCAATACCAATGGAGGAGGGTAGAAGAAGGAGCTGGTGTTATAGGCAGGTGTGAGCCACCAGGCAAGGGTGCTTGGAACCAAACTTGGGTCCTCTGCAAGAGAAACGAGTGCTGTTAACCTCTGAGGCAGCTCTCCTGCCACAGGACAAGTTCCTTAGAAATGATCTTTATCATGCTCTAACTCAAAGAGTAAACACAGCCCCAAGTTAGCACGTGAGAAATAAGCACAGAAGTGAAGAAGTCAGAGTTACTGAGATNGGCCTTCTGCACACCGTCCATGAAGACAAAGACTGTGACCTCCTACAAATTCATAGGACGAAACTGCCCTCCAAATGAAAAGCTAACGAGTAGACCCGTGACATATGGAAAGACATTGTCACTCTGTGCAAGGAGGTGTGTCTATCCCACCAAAACTCACACGGGAGTGTGGAAAGCTCACCCAAAGCTACATGGCAGTATGGCTACCCCACCAAAACCCCGCTGTGAAATCTTGGCGCCTCAGAGGAGCAGAGCTCTAAAACTCTGCCTGCCTGAGGCTGTGGAGGGGGATATCTGGGCTCATCCACCCCTGCATGGAGAAGCAGGATTCCTAAGTATGTTCAGGAGGCCTTAGAGGGATGACGGGGAGCAACCATAGAGGGGGGGCCACAGAAAATGGCCACGGGGCGGGGGGAGCATGCAGAGGACATCCAGTTACAGAAGCAAGAAGTTAACCTCACCCTGTGTGTGGCCTCTCTCGTTCATCAGGTAGCTATAGAACAGGAGGGAGGCGCCTGGGCTGCCACAGGCAATGAGCAGGAAGAGTGACTCTCTGGTGTCTGGCTGTGGGTGAAGGGGGTGCTGTGAAGCCGGGGCTGGTCTGCCTGAGGTTTTGGCTATGGGGAGATGGGAGGGGTGGGGAGGTGGGTGAAGCTGGGGCTGGCCCACCTGTTTGTTCTGTTTATACATCCTATTCTCCATGAAAGAAACCCCACCACCCAGGCCATAAATAACCTAGAAAATCAAATTGTTTTGTAAATGTTTGGATGGTGGCAATTTTGTGTTTGCTTTGTCTATGGTTTGTAGACACAGAAAATACTATAATTAGTAGAAAGCCACGAGAGACCACAGCGCTAGCTTCCTTCCCTCCCCCCCTCCTCCTCCTCTTTTCCCCCTTATCCCTCCCTCCCCCTCCTTCCTCCCTTTCTCTCATAGTTCCCTTCTCCTCTATGCCTCTTATCTGTTTTTGAAACAGGATCCAGCCTTGCCTTGAACTTACAATCCTCCTGCCTCAGCTTCCCAAGTACCAAGAGTGCAGCCATGGGTCACTTTGCCCGCCCCCCTCCAGATTTCTATTTTATATACAAAAGAGAACTTGGCTCAGAGAGGCAGCAAGCCAGGCAAATGCTTCAGAACATGACATAGACAGATCACAGCTTCTGTGTTAAGAGAGAGCAAGCCAGCGGTTGGGAACCCACAAAATGAGCAGCGTTTCTTGATGTTCCCCAAACTTACATAGTAAAATCCATCTTCATCAATTTCACCAAAAACAGTAATAATGTCTCCTGTGCAAAACGGAAGTTCAGCCTGCAAAGATAGAAGACGGAGCTAAGAGAATATTGCAACACGATAGGTGTTNTANAGCAAGGCCCTGGATTCTTCCTACTCTTTGGGTATTAACTTGTCTTTCAGCTAAGTCATGATGTAAGGGTGCAGAGCTGAGGGACAGGGTGAGGGGGTGTCTGCTCAAAGCTGGGGGGAGGTCTGTTCTAAGTAAGCCTAAGAGAAACACAGTAGATTAAAGGTCATTGCCACCTCCTGGTATTGCACTGGAACTCTAGTCACGTGGTAACTCTGCACACCTGGAAGACTGGGGACCATTCCCTGGAGAGTGGGGACCATTGGTAAACACCCTCTCAGCACCAAGAAAATCGCCTAAATCCACCATCAATTCAACACCCATCTGATAAGTATCAGGTCCCAGTCTGGGGAGAGCAGAGAATGGTGAACACAAGCCCCTGTGTCCAGAAGTCAAACTGTCCTTAGACCCTTCGGACCATAGAGCCNAGTAGAAGGGAGAAATAGAAAGCTAGCTGGGGATAACTACAAGTGTGGTTGTGTCTGTAATAAGAATGAAGTGATAAAGTTCCCCAGCCAGTGGCTGATAAGCAAAGCCNTGGGCAGGAATCNAGATCAATCTGGTCTCGGGGCGGGCGGGCAACTCTGGAGCTAAAGACCTCAGCCTTCTTTCTGAGGTTTNTTTCCTTATCTCTGATCATGTTCTGCCTTTGTGCCACGGGGTGCCCAGCTGCCCCTGGCACCCAGAACACCAGCCCTCCCTCTCATCTTTCATGTAAGGGATCATCAGCCACAGTAACATTTGTTTCTCTGCCAAAAGGGACTCCACATTGCCATGCCCCATAGGTGTAGGTCATGGGTTGCTCAGTGACCACCACGCTGCACAAAGGCTAAGGGGCATACCTCTGCATGACACAGTTTATGAACTAGACACCCTAATAGATGAGTAGAAACCTAGACCACAGCGGAGCCAAGTGTACCATCCTAAGGCTGAGCAAGTCTGCATTCTCGGCAGCAAACCTGTGCGCTATGCTGGGTCAGGGTGACTCCCAGCTGGGTGGAATGGTGTGGCACAATTTGTGGGTATGGCTAAGATAGCCATTTGCTCACTTATCGTTGATTTCTGGAGTTTCCATTGTCATCCTTGGACTTTGCCTGACCACAGGTTAACTGAAAACATGGACCTGGGTTTTCTGTGGCTGGCTGTCAGCCAGAGAATGTGACTGCCATCTCTGATCTGCCATCTTGTCACTGGGCCTCCCTCTCTACAATGCTCAGAGAAGACTGAGAGCTACAGACACATGGCCTAAGTGTGGTGCCCATGAGAAGCTTAGCCAGGAAGGCATTGGTAGTAGTTCCAGGTCAGCATGAAAGAACTCTGGGGCCGGTACCTCAACGTCCACGTTGGGGGAGCTTTCCCTCGGGTCATAGTCATAGAGAGCCACCATTCTTCGTGTGGGCACAGAGTGACCCCGGCCACTTCTTCTACTTCTCTCTGCAAAACCACAAGATNTAGTCATGAAGATCTCCAAATCAGTGTGACTCCACTCAGTGCCCAAAAGGGCNTGTGTAACCTGCTCATGTCCCTAGCTTGGGAAAAGCGTCTCAGCCTCCAGTGCTTAATGTTTTTTCTAGACTGTTCACCTTCACAGTGACATTCTNCCTTGTGTCTACCATGTCANNGGGCTCTATGAGGTAGGAGACCTCCTCCCAACATGAGTTCAAGTGGTCTGAGGCACCAGGTGACTATGGCTTGGGAAAGCCTAGTAGGCACCATGAGGTTCTGTGACCATTGCTCTGGCAAAAATCCACAGCTATCCCTTGAATTGAAACCTTCCTTCCTGGAGGGAAGATGGAGGCCCTTACGACTCACAAATCTAAGGAAACTTACAAGGCTCAGAATACTAGGAAGTTTACAAGACTCACAAGGNCCCTCCCCAAGCTTCNAAAGCTGTGAATAATTGGTAGGGAACAAGACTCTTGGTGGAGCCACCTGCTGGGTATGCANCAGCTCCNGGGGTGNAGTTCTGGTGAGGCATCATATATGCTGGGGGTGGTGTCTTTGAGTCCCCCAGAGTAGCATGGCCAGGTGGCAGCATCGAATCACCAAAGGCAAGGTGAGCACATTTACCATAATGGACAGCACAGGCAAAACAATGCCTACAATGGCCTGACTTTGGGGAGAGGCTAATTAATCATGGTGTTTCTTGGAACAAAGTAGATAAGCCTACCCAATTTCTGTTTGATCTGTATAAGCAGAGAAACTCAAAAACAAATGAAAGAAAGGCTATATTGGATCAGACTAACAGTATCACAGCCCATCCACCAGTTTCCCAGACTTGAGCTAATTACAGATCCAAAGTCCCTTAAAAGGGAAGGCAGGTCCCATGAGGAAGAGCCACGTTATGACACTGACCAATTTTANGGTCAGCCTTCCTCCCATCCTTCTCCAGAGAGACCTATGGCCTTTTATTAATGTAACCTTACAATGGGGAGAGGGAACCTCAACTGAGGATTTGCTTCCATCAGATTGGCCTGTGAGTAAGTCTGNGGGGGGCATCTGTTTCGATTGATGATTAATGTAGGGGTGGGGAACAGGCTTCTGTGGGCAGTGACACCCCTGGGTACTAGGTTGTAAAGAAAGCAGGCCAAGCAACCCAGTAAGCGGCAGTCCACTATGTTCTGTGCCTCAGGTCCCGCCATAGCTTCCCNCAATGCTGGACTGTGAGGTGAAATAAACCCTTTCCTCCCCAAGTCATTTTTTTGTTGTTGTTATAATGTTTTATCANAACAGAAAGCAAACTAGAACAAAGAAGCAAAGACTTTTAGCTACACTTCTCCCATCNGACACTTGTGTGTATGTGTGCACAAACGCTAGGACACGTGAATGCTCCTAAAGCGTGCAAGTGAGTTGCAGTACTGGCTTGCAGAGGGAGTTTTACCCAACAAGAAAGGGTAGGAAATTCCCCCGAGAACTGGGCACTCAGAGGTGCTGTGTGACTGCAGCTCCCCCACCCGCCCCGTGCTATGGACTGCTGCAAAAAGTGTAAGCACAGCAGAGCCTGAGGGACTGCACTCGCCTATTTTCTCCACGGGTGTGTTCAGAGGGAGGAAGCCTTGTCTTAGCAGCTGGTCCATCATCTCTTCGTCATCCGCGTGGATCTCGGAGACCATGTTACAGGGAATGAGGCCAAGCCGGGCGCAGGTCTCGCCACGGTAGAAGCCATCTGCATCTTTGTCTCCGTATACCTGGAGCCACAGTGGGGGGGGTGTGTGAGTGGGGGGAGGCAAAGCATTTTGACAGGCTGGCTCAACCATACATCAGCCCCACCAGCAGAGTCACCTAAAGTCAAAACTGCTTAGAACACACTTTTNAAAGCCCACCCTTCATTGGCATCAGTCACAGATCCGCTGGCCCCGTGACCACGGCTCCTTCTCTCCCTCCCCTTTGCTGGTCAGACCCAGAAACCTCTGCTTTTCAAATTCAGGGTCTGTAAGCATAGGCTCTGATTGCACATGTAGTACACAGGACACACTTAGGCGTGCAGGTATGTATGCATAAGTATGTGCACAATCCTGTCAGGCAGACAGGTGGAGGCAGTGGCCCTTTTCCTAGGTGGAGTAGAGACAATGCCTGTCCTATGTTCAAGGCTTTCACAGCCCTGAGCCATCTCCTCCAACAGCCCTTGAGGCTAAAGGGCTATGGAGTGAGCCACAAGAGTATGAAATAGAAGTCCAGCTGTATATTATAAGCTATACCTTGACCAGGCCAAGGGTCAGTCAAGTGTTACATAGCTTAATATTCAGCTGTGCCTTGCTATGAATTTCTTATGCTCACAATTCCCATAGAACGTATATGTGAGAGCATCCTGCTGGGGCCAGTACTTGGATAAGGTCACATAGGCAGGGCCTAGCAGACAGGNGGTAAGTGCATAGCNTTGTTTCTTGTGCAAATAAAGCTCAGACCTTGCCTTGATGACCTAATGGCTCTCCAGAGCAATTGACCCAGATCAAAGGAGGTTTTTACATATCCAAGTGGAGTGATAGTGGGAAGAGCATTCCTGAGAAGGCAGAAAGCCCACATGGCGAGGGGAAGAAGGAACAGGCCGTTTTCTGTAGAGGTGGACAGAACCACGTGACCAGAGGGAAGCGAGGACAGAGTTTCTGTAGAGGGTAAGGCAGATCTCTTGTAGAGTTTTCTGAGGGCCAGGAGTAAGGAGCAAGGAAAGATGGAGGATGAAGATACAGGAGATGGAGATGAAGCTGAAAGTGTAAGAGCTCAGTTGTTAGCAGGACCATGAGAGGACAGTAAAAGAAGGGACAAAGAGGAACTGAGTGTCAGGACNGTACTGAAGCTATACAGACAGGATTTCATCCCAGAGAAATAAAGCAGATGGACAGTGTATCTAGATTTATTNCTNCCCTGAATGCCTGGANGGAGCTGAAGNTGTATAGATAGTTTTGTCTTAGAGGAATAAAGTTAATAGACATAAGAGCATGGTGTATCAGATTCTTTTCCCTCAGATAACCCCTCGCTGGATGTAGCGTCTTCTCTGGACTCTGGCTATCTTTAGGATATTACTNCCCNTGCTTGCANAAGCACNGCCCCATCCCCCCTGCCAGTCTCTGCCCTCTGTCCCATGACACCACAGCATCACTACCTTGATGATCTGTCCTTCTTTAAAGGGAAGCTCCTCTTCTGCAGCATCAGGGTTTGGGGACATGGTGAGTGGGTCATAGTCGAACAGTGCCACAAAGATGCGGGCCGGGAGCTCCTCAGCACCAGGGTCGGTTTCCGACTCATCATAGAAGTCTGGAGAAAGGCGGTCTCGCCCGGTGTATTCATCTAGAGCATGCAGGGGACAGAGCATAGGGGTCATGTGACACCTGTGGAACAACTCAGGGGTGCACCTGTGGAAAGGGCAGCCCTGAGTGCTCATCTCTGTCTGTCTGGGCTCACCATGGGGCCAGAACTCCCCCAGAGGTGGACTGTCGAAACAGGGGATGACTTCAGAACAGGACCTCACTCCAAACTANGCCATGTTTGTGAGTGAAAGCCATGGTAGCAAGAAGCCTTGAGGCAGTGGCTCTGCCAGAAGAGGTGTTTGGTCNCCTCAGAGTACAGATGTGACCCTTGGGCGACNCTTCCTGGCTCCTCAGCAGAACACAAGGNTAACTATACNTTTATTTACCACTCACTCACATCTCCGAGTTCAACATGGCTGACAGCGCTGTTCTCTCAGCTCTGAATGTTTAACCANTGGCAGAAACAACCTCCATGGAAGGGAACTAATGCTTTCTCACTATCTAATTGTGATTTTATTTTTGTATCCTAATATGTGTGTGTGTGTGTGTGTGTGTGTGTGTGTGTGTGTGTGTGACTTGATATCATGAGGTGTGTGGTTGTCTAGCTATACTGCATGATGCCCACTGCAGACTGCCCTAGTGCAGACACTAAGCTCCACAGTGATCCTGCCCCCTTAAAATGATGGCAAGTAGCACCTTTGCACCCCCCACTCAGACACTTTTTAAAAAGAATTTCTTTTTAATTATGCNTAGGTGTGTGCATGTGAGTGCAGGCGCCTCAGAGGCTGGAGGAGCCGGGTCCTCCAGGAGCTGGCGTTACAGGTGGCTGTGAGTCTCCTGATGCAGTTTCTGGAGTCAGACGCCCACTGCAAGAGTAATACATGTTCTTAACTATCGAGCCACCTCTCTAGCCTTCTCCCATCCCCACCCATCTTGAACACTTTAATCAACTCCAGGGCATTTCCAGTACAATGTCAATGCCTGGCTGTTCCACAGTTCAGGGAGTTGTGACAAGAAAGAAAAGTCTGTGTATGTATATCAAAGTGTTCTTCAGATACACTCGATGTATATTTGGTCAAATATGAAAATGTGGAACCTGAAATCCAGAAGCCAGTTGTGTACACACACACACACACACACACACACACACACACACACACACACACGTGTACAAGAGCCTGTATTTCATAGAGAGGGAGACAATAGCACAGTGGTTCTCAGTTTTCCCAATGCTGTGACCCTTTAATACAGTTCCTCATGTTGGGATGACCCCCAACCATAATATTATTTCATTGCTACTTCATAACTGTAGTTTTGCTACTGTTATGAGTTGTAATGTAAGTAAGTATCTGATATGCAGGATATCTGGTATGTGATCCCTGTGAAAGGGTCATTCGACCCACAAGTTGAGAACTGCTGCAATAGTCTGTGGCCAGGTAACTTCCCGATCCTGTGAGCTGGAAAGGAACTGAAATTGGCAGAAGGAAGAGAGGCTTGGGAGACCAACCTGGTCCAACAACTGTCTCCAGCCTGTGACTCGGGGAACGACATGGGTGGACAGAGAACACCAAAGAGGTGGCTCCTTTTACCCACCAAATAATAACGATTTAAATGTGCCCACCTGCACTAGGAAGTGGTCATCACACTTGGTCATCACCCCATCGTTCCACAGTCACCATTTCCCAGACCCCAAATATACGTAATGTTTACCTGCTTGTGTCAGAAAATCTAAGGGGAAAAGAAGTAAAATACTCCAGATTTTAAAATGAGGTAAAATTGAGAAACGCTCACCCCACACTACCTCCCCTGTCTTTATTTCTCTGAAGCCATTTGTACCTAGGGTATGAACCATTTGTACTGCTGCCTTCTTGCCCTGGCATCTGTCCCTTTTCTTGTTCACATATTATAAACATGCCACGAGGGCCGGAGAGATGGCTCAGTGGTTAAGAACACTGGCTGCTTTTGCAGAAGACCTGGGTTCAGTTCCCAGCACCCACTTGGTGGTTCCCAACAACCTGTAACTCCAGTTCCAGAGGATCTGGCGCCCTCTTCTGGCCTCCATAGGCACTGCATGTACACAGAGCACAGACATACGTGCAGACGAATGCTAATGACACACATAAAGACAAATCTTAATAAAAACATGGTGTATATGTTTATAAATAATATTCAGTAACTCTAAAAACATAAAATACAATAAAACAAAGTTACCTTTAACTTGTGCTTAGACAAAATCCTCTACAGCCTGACCTGTTAATAATTTCTTCATTGTGGTTTTGGAAGGCAGCAGCCTGAGAGCTCCCACAGTCACTCTTATAGGGTGATGTGTGGAACCAGGGANAGCTGTGAGGCCCCACTTAGGATCTGGCTGGGGTATGCAAGAGNAGCTTAGCTCCCTGTCATACAACCTGGTTAGAGAAGTTTCAGCTATAGAAACAGCACAGGGATGGGAACTTCTGGATGTGGCCTTGACCAGCATTTGGTGTCTGTCTTTGTGCTTCTCTGGATTGAGTTACATGGCACCTCTGTGGGTAGCATGCCTCTGTGGCCAGGAGCTGAGTGTGAACCTAAGGACGGAGGCCTATGGTCAGCTTCCCCTGGACAACGCCATTACGTCCTCTGGGGTACATGGGAGTGCCTTCGCTCAGGAACAGCTTGTGTACCTGACATNTCATACATCTCACCTAAATGTCTGATACTGTCTGCAACATGCAACATTGTCTTGGCAGGAATGGATTCTCTCTTTTGAAAGACTAGACTTTGTCCAACTAGTTTTCAGTTTTCAACGTGTCCTGTGGATGTAGGATGTGCTGTATTCCCCCCAAACCACCAGGAGAATGGGGAACAATGAGGGAGAATTCAAGTTGATTAGTAAGACCGACTCCATTACACTTGGATGGGTGAGGCTGTTCATTTTCAGAAATGTGATACC
>LZPO01116974.1:38228-64479 GCA_001675575.1 Neotoma lepida
TGTTTCCCGAGTTCTAGATACTCAGCAGTTCAGCTAACCCTTAATTAAAACTTAGATTCAGTTGTCCTTTAAGTAAAGCAGCCGTACCCATCGCTGATTCTGTGGGGAGATTGTTAACTCCAAAGCAAGAAAACCTTCNGGATGGTCAAGCAACTGGGGAGCAATGGGACTGAAGAAATCAAAAAGTGCAGGGAGAACCAAAGAGAGCGGCCCAGAGAGTCCCCGGATGCACTCCAAAACCCGAACCAAAGGCAAAACCAACAAAAGAATGAGCACGGATTGGTTTGGCAAGCGCGCGGGGAGGATGGTTACTTGACACACCAAAGGGCCGTCTGCCACTCGGGGAGGAGGCTGTGCCAGCCGCTCAGCTGCCCTACTGTCGGGCATGGCTGGGCTTTTCCTCCAGACACCCCGAAAATCTTCGTGGTCGCTGGCCTCGTCCCAGCCATCCCTCCTGGGCACGGGCCTCTCCGGGCTGAGCTGGGTGTCATCGCTCCTGATGACGTCACTGGGGTCCACCTGCTCCCCAAAGTCCTCTTCGATGCTGCTCTGTCGGGTCAGCGTCCGCCTCCGGGCCAGCAGGGGCCTTGGGCTTCTCCTACAGGGACAGTGACCAGGGCCTGGACTGCATTTGATGGAGGTACTCCTGAAACTAAACCGAAACTCTTCTTCCTCACTGCCACAGTCCAAACCACTGTCCGGGCTCCTGGTGGCCGAGCGGCTGAACCGANAACCTCTGTCTTCCAGAAAGAGATCCTCCATATGGATGCCCGGGCCCCTGTGCTCTGCAGGGAGCCAGGATCCCTGTAGGACCGGATGTCCCCAACAGGACCGCGCTGGCCCACGCTCCATGGCCAACAAGGCCCTGGCTCTGGAGGACCCCATGCCCTGCCTGAGCAGCGGCTCGCCATGCTCCGTGTCCTCCTCAGCTACCTCGGGGATACTGAACAGTCTCTTACTGCGGTGGGGCTGTTGGGGGAACTCGGGCTGCTCCAGGAAAGCGCCTTCCAAGCTCCTAGCCTTATGGCATTCCTTGGGGACAGCATGTGTGAGAGAGCGGTGTATGACCAGACATGAGGCGGTGGAGGAAGAAGAAAAAACACACATAGAATTAGTCTTGGCAGGGAGGCGGGGGGCAGCGGGAGGCAGCCTCTGCTCACGGGGACCTGCGGCATGCCTGCTGGGGCTCTGGGATGAAGCAAACGGGCCACGTGGTGGGTGCAGAGCAGAAGGTGAGGGACAGCACACAGANGAGCCAGCGGGACGTCAGGAGCAGACGCCATGCGGGTGAGCCACAGGGAGAAAGGGTGGCCCAGATGGGAGGGCACAATGCTCCCAGGCCTTTGCCTGCTCCTACGCTGATGAGTTANCCAGAATAGTGGGGGAATTTGTCTGCCACCGTGACTGATTCCCTGCAGNCCNGGGACAGCTGCCACTGAATGCCCAGTGTAGCTGGAAGTGGACCCACAGTGTCCCTGTCCAGTCCTGTGGACTGTTTCTTTCCCAGCACCTAGCACCCCAGCCATCCACTTTTCTCTTAGCTAAAGCCAGATCCCTTTAAAGAACACCTGTGCTCTGGTGGATGTTACGTTAACAGACCCAGTGCCTGTTTGGTGCCTACAAAGGACCAAGATCCTTNGCCTCTACACCTGAGATTTATTTACCACATCTGGCCCATCTGGTCTCAGCACCTGGCACACAGCTGACCACTCTTGAGGTTACTACGTACTCCCTCCTATATTCCAGCCTTAGCCTGCTTCTCCACGTGCACCATTCCCTGCCAGCTCCAACCCTCAGCCTCTGTCTCTTTTAGAGANGCATCTTTTGGTGCCAACCACTGCCTGCTCNATANTCTCCTTTGGGGAGATTCGGCTGACTCTAGGAAAGCTGCTCTCATCCTCTGCTGAGATCTGGGGGTGCATCTTATGATGGGTGCCTGTGATAGCCTTGCCAGCTGCCCCCGCTGGTCTGTGGACACCTCGAACCATGCAGGAAGGTTGGTTCCTCCTAGTACCNTCTACTGTATGCTTCTGACACTGCCCACGAGTGGGTGGGCACAGGATCTGCTAACTTATGTACCTTTCTCCTTTATCGTGCCATGTTCAAGGATGTTTGGCTCAGATGTGCTGAGCACTATGAAGGTGAAGGGTGACGGCTGAAAAAGAGGGTCACANGGGGGAGGCAGGTGAGCTGGGCCAGTTGGAGATGAAGGGTCATGTGCCCTGGTCCCTCAAGGAAAACCCGGCTTGGCTTAGCCAGTCACTGCCATATGGGGCTGTGGGTCTAGTGTGGCCACAGCTCCCAACTGCCCCTGGCACTTTATTAGGAGAATCTTGAAACCAGCACCCATAAGAAACCCGGTGGATGAGCAGCATACACCTGTGGCTACCCTGATCCTACTTCCCCTAGGATACTCCTGGACTGTTTATAAGAGGGTGAGGGGTATATGGGGCTACACCTCCTGCTTAACACCACTCTTGTTGACCCTTCCTTTGTCAAGCAGTTCCTGAGAGGCAGCTTCTAATACCTTCCCCTGTCCAGAGAAGTGTCTGGAAGGTGGAAGGCACAGGTGACCCTGACCCACCCATGAACACTTTCAGGCTCCGGAACATGGCTTGGGGACAAGTAGTAATCTCCGATTGAGAAGAGGTCTGTGTGGGACCCACTGGGGGAGGGGNACAGGGAACAGTGTGAGTCACATACCATGCAGGACCACATGGAGGTCCCCAAAACCCCTGCATGGACCTTTATGGGGGAAACAGCCACATGGTCCCCATAGAGGCCCTGAGCAGACTGCAGTAANACACGTTATNGTCTGTCCACCACAGTGCAAGATGATGCTTATCTGTGGAATAAGCCCTGCAGGCTCCCCCCCCCAGCCCCCATTCTCATGAAGGAGCCACCCTTCCATCTCAGACCTCCAGCNGTGGATAGTATGGACTCTCTCCTGGTATGGGGCTCAGTGATGGACCCAGGAGTATGCTGTCCTAGACCACCTCTGGCCTCAGCTGCATGGCTGAGGAATCCGTGGATTCCTCCTCTTACACAGGAATGCATGGCCCGGCCCCGCACTGCCAGTTCGGTGCTAACCCAGAAGCCGTGCCTGCTATATGAGCATGTAAGGCTGGGGCCAGTTTTGTTGCTTATAATTCTATTCCCACTGCAGTGTGGCTGTGTCCAGGGGTTCCAAGTGGATCCCCCCGATTCTAGTACCCAGACCTCTTGGCAAAGCAGACAGGAGCAGCATGTAACTCCTGAATGCAGCCGTGAAACAATCCCAGCAAAGGGGCAGGAGGGAGCATCCCCCAGATTCAGGGCGCCCTGTCATGAACTCAGTGCTCACCTTGAGGGCGTTGTGAGAGGTACCACTGGGCCGGCGCCGGCCCCCATCCTCCAGCTGCATCTCTGAGTACAGCTCCTCCTCATCCTCCTCCATGATGTCCGACAGGTCTGACCCCCGGCTGCTCTCTGTGTGGTAATCATCTCCATGGCAACAGTGGGGCTGTGGTCAAAAAGGAACTTAGATGGGACTTTTTCAATTTTTTTATTTTTATTTTTATGTGNAGTNGGTGTTTTTGCCTGCATGTATATCTGTACACTACATGTGTGCCTAGTACCTGTGGAGGTCAGAAGAAGGCATTGGCTCCCCTGGAACTNGAGTTACAGACAGTTGTGAGCCACCATGTAGGTGCTGGGAATCCAACCTGAGTCCTCTGAAAGAGCTATCCTTAACCACTGAGCTATCTCTCCANCTCCTGATGGGACATCTTGTACATGCCANAGGCTTCCAGACTATNCTCCCTGAGTTCTGGACCCGTATTTGCCAACCTGTAGAGCCCATGTAACAAGCCGATGTGGACACAGTGTATGCACAGCTCATCTTGGTGAAGCAAAGCCAGACACAATTTTGTCTAAGCAGCAGAGAGAGGACAGCACAGGTCACCCCACTCTGACAGGCATGAGGATCCTGGACTCTGGAGGAGACAGAGCAAGCGGTGTTGATAAGTCGCATCCTATGATGCTCGACTTCTAACCTGTCACTTCTGTACGTCACTAGCCGAACAGAGGCTCAAGCCCAACATTGCCAGTTCAGATGGCTGAGGGCTAGGGCACCCATGTGTACATGTCTGTACAGTGTCACACAAGAGGATGTGTGACAGGACAAGTGGTCACACNGGGTGACACTGAGGCTTTTAAAAGAACTGTTGCAAAGCAAACAAATGAACATATGTATGTACATGCACACACACATGCTCATGTGCATAAATGTGTCCACATATAAGAACACACATAGGAACATGCTCACATGCACACTCATCACAATACACATACTCATACAGAGACACATAGATGCATAGGAACACATGCTGACATGCCTGTCCACACACATGCACACACACATCTACATATACAAGTGCACATAATCATGTACACAATGATCACAGGAATTTAGTCACATGTACTCATATGTGAGCACATGTACACANGTACCATATATGAGCACATGAATAAACATACTCAGGTACACTCCTACCAAACAGACAAGTAGACACTCATACACACACACAAGACATACATAAAACACACACACAAACACACATACACATGTACCCAGACACAGAGGAACACATTTTCACGTGTCCAGACATGAGAACACATACATGTACATATTCATGTACACAGGTACACACACACACACACACACACACACACACACATACACAGGAGCATACACAAACAGGAACACATACACACACCGTACACACTTTTATACAAGCACATACACTTGCACACACATGCAGATATCAAATAGACACAAGGGCGGGCATGCACCAATAGATGTGTGTACATAAACACACTGACATGTGGGCACACACGTGTGGGCATATATGAACACATGGGCACACACCCAAGGCAGGTTAGGGCAATGTCTTCATAACTCCAAACCCCTATGCACGCAGCTAAAGCCACTGCCAGCCAAGGGCTGGTGCAGGGGTACACACGCTCACCTGCTTGCCCAGCTCCGACCCTTTCAGGAAGTCGTCCACAGAGGTCCCCCTCCTCTTGACCTCAGGGGAGGCGTAGCCATCCTCCTCATCTGAGTTGGCATATTGCCCAGCACTGCTTCGCTCTAGAAAGAGGCTCCTGTTCTCTAACTTGGAAAGAGAAAGGGACAAAGATGAGCAGGCGTGGGGGGAGGGGGAGGGCTGGAAGGGATCCCAGGAGCACACACCGTTGTTATTCCCGGCCTCAGGTGCTGAGAAGGGCAAGCAGATCCCCAGAGGTACCCCGGAGAGGCCTCTCACACATGGAGCCCTGCAACCTACCTCAGGGCAGATGCGTGAAATATACTGGGCTGTGACCCNTTAAGACTGTGACTCTAGGCTGCTGCTGGAGGGTAGCTCCCATGAGGTCCNGGCTCCCAGGACCAGCCATTCCCCTCGCCTCTCCTCTCTCTGAGGTCTGAATTACCCTGAGCTTCACTGGAGGGAACCAGAGACCTCGGTGGAAAACCTCTTCGTCCATTGCTTGCCTCGCCTGGCTTTAATTTGGACAGTGACCATGGCAATGAAGCAGGAGCCCGGCAAGNGTCTCTGGCCCAGCCTAACAGCCACTGGGGCTCTCCTGGACCCACTCTGAAGCTGCACTGAGATCCTATGGCCCCTCAGCCATAAGCATTACCCAGTGATCCCAACACAGGCCTAGCTCCAGCCTCACTGAACACCCTTCAAGCAGAGGCCTCAAGTTCATGAGTATGCGTTGTAAGTATCAGTGGCTACTTTTGAGCAAACCAGATATCACAGACAATCTGATGGTTCTAGTTTCCTAAAAGGTTCTGGGGCCCTGGGGTCAGGGTAGCTCTGTGCCCTTGTGCGGGGGATACATGGGGCTGAACATGTGGTAGAAACATCCTCCCAAGCACCNGGGACTCNAGGGCTGACCCTTGGCCATGTNTCCTGACTCTCCTGACCTGGGCCCNGGGAGNAGGGTGCCCCAGCCTTGGNAGACATTCCCAGGGGTCACCATCCTGGTGAGAGCCACAGAACAACCTGACACTAAGAGGGTCCTGCCAGTAGGTCCCGCTGCCTCCTTGGGGGAGAAACTCAAATTTGCTCCAAACATCTGAGCATCTGGTAGGTGGATACCTGGGAGAGATGGGAAGGTCCTGGGCCAGCTCAGTCCTGGGTCCTACTCCCCGAGGCCTGGTGTGGAGGGGTACCTGATAGGTGACCTGGTAGTGTACATCTCATTGCTCACTTTGAGAACATGTCCCATTCTCACTTAATCTCCACAGTAACAAAAGCCCCTACCCCCCAACATACACACATATACTCAGGCTGGAATGTTTTGTGAAAGAACAGGCCTGGCCCAGTTCAGGACAACAGTCCTAGGCTGAGGTCTGGAGTGCTCTCTGGTAGATATGCCTCTATCTGCCAGGCCCAGGGACAGGTCATACTCCACCCCAAGAGTACAGGGACCAACCTGCTAGGAAGATACAACTTACCCTGCTGCTTTCGGCCACCCTCTGTGCAGCCTCACGGGCCATGGCCTTGGCGACAGTGGTGGACACAGGGGCGCCTTGTGGCTGAGGGAGGATCCGACTGGGTGAGGGTGACCTTCTGCCCGGGCCAGAGCTATGCATGTCAGGTGGCTCCAACATGTGGCCATGTGCAGGGCCCGGTGGCCGGCTCTGCTCCCAGGACTCGTCCACTTTGACGTGGGGACCCAGGTGTTGGTCTTTGGTATCCAGGTCACTTGCTAATGGCTTTGGTGGGGGAGCAGTCCTCGGGTGGGGGGCTGGAGGCACCAGGAGGTCAGGGGGGATGGCGGCGAGGGCAGAATCCATGGACTCTCCCTGTGCAGACAGGGTGCGCACACTCACGGCCTTGGCCTCCAGGCTTCGCAGCCGGACCAGCTCCACTGATGTGCTGTCTGCTGTGGGAGCAATGACTTCAGCCACCTGCATACAGAGAAAGCCATGTCANAGGCTGTTAACACGTGTTGACCCAGCAGTGGCCTCTCCTGAAGCCAGATATCTGGCAGAAAAAGCCTTATCTCTTGAGCCCAGCATTTGGCTCAAGTCACTCACAGAGCAAAGCCAAAGAGTCTCTGGGAGCCCAGGACTCAGGTAGCTGTGATATCAACAAAGTACAGCCTTCTTCATCCATCTCTAGACCAGATTCAGGGTTCCACGGGAATCTGAAGGTGAACTTGCTTATTACCACAGCCGTAGGGAGGGGTAGAACAAGTGGACTTCCTGGATGTGCATGAAACCTGCCCTGGGATCGTGCAGATCATAGAGCCTGCGAAAGCCCACAGCCTGCAAGAGGTGAATCATGGGAGAAATGGCTGGGGACCTTACACCCAAGTCCAGCAGCCTAATCTGTCACCGGAGGGAAGAATGGGGTGGCAACAGTTGTGGTGGCTTGAATAGGAATGGCCCCCATAGTCTCATATATTTGAATGCTTGGTCACCAGGGAGTGGCACTATTAGAAGGTGTGGCCTCCTTAGAGGAAGTGTGTTACTAAGGGTGGGTTTTGGGGTTTCAGATGCTCAAGCCAGGCCTAGTGTGTGTGTGTGTGTGTCTGTCTGTCTGTCTGTCTCTCTCCCCTCTCTCTCTCTTTCTGCTTCCCATTGATCCCACCTCTTAGCTACCTCTCCAGCACCATATCTGCCTGCANGTCACCNTGCTTCCCATTATGATGGACTGAACCTCTGAATGTAAGCCAGCCCCAATTAAATGCTTTCCTTTATAAGAGTTGCCGTGGTCATGGCAGCTCTTCACAGCAATAAAACCCCTAAGACAACAGTGAACAGATAAACAGAAGCTTTCTTAGGGACTTCCTCAGGGTAGAATTTCTGCTTCATGTGCCAGGACATGGGTGGCAGGCTAAGATAGTGGGTTCTCCATTCAGTGATTTCTCAGAGCCCAGGTCTGGTCACCTGCAAATGGAAGACTGCCTAGGTGGGTCTTAACTTGCTAACATGTAGTCTGTTAAAACTGGCAAGCCAGGCCGGGCGATGGTGGCGCACACCTTTAATCCCAGCACTCGGGAGGCAGAGGCAGGCGGATCTTTGTGAGTTCGAGGCCAGCCTGGGCTACCGAGGGAGTTCCAGGAAAGGCTCCAAAGCTACACAGAGAAACCCTGTTTCGAAAAAAAAAAAACCTGGCAAGCCAGTCCCTGCCTGGGAGCCTGGTGCTGGTGAATTCAGAGGTGATGTGTCAATGTTGGGTGGAACAGGGCAGGGGTGAGGGAGGCAGAAAGGATACTGGACCCAGGTGGGAATCGAAATAAATGGAACTTCCTCACTCTGACTTATGGCAGACAGACCCCAGTATGAAGACTCAGCTGGGATCTCATGAGACTTGGAGCTGGAAGATCCTCAAATCTTCCCCTGAGCATTTATCCCCTCCTCCCTCCCTAAACCTACCCCTGCAGGGTAGAGCCTCACACCCCATGCTCACCCTCTGCCCTTTGGCATACACGCCGTATCCTGTGACATTTGCTCCATTGGACAGCCCAGTGGGAGTCAGCGCAGGGGGCTTCCAGGAGACCTGAACAGTGGCAGCTGTGGCCCCAGCTTGGACGGTGACATCTTGTGGTGGGGCCGGGGGGCCTGGAAGGAGAGAAGGGACAGATGCTGTCAGAGCATGGTCCTTGGGTCTTTCTTCACTTGCTCTGCCATCCGTATGGTTGACAAGGAAGAGAGGAGAGGAAAGCAGAAGAGAGAATGCTAACTGGAAACTATAGATAGTGAAGGCAAGCATCCCCCTGGATGCCTATGCACGCTGTGCTGCTTCCCAGACCTGGTGTTTATTCACCTGCATCCAGGGAGGGATCCCACTTTGCCTCTGAGAAGCCTGCTCTTATGATCCAATTGAACGCAGCTCTCTCTGCCAAGGGACTTGGTAGCCAAGCAGCCTTAGATAGCTCCAGAAGAAAGATGCCTCTGACACACCTCTCTTACTCCCTCTCCTCCTGGCTGTTATCTACTCTCTCTATTTATCCTCATCATCAAACTCTAGAGACAGCAACCTTTGACCTCACACTGCCCATCCAACCATTCTATGAAACTGGGAAAACCCAAGTTAAAAGAGCCCAGTCTGACCCAGATATTGCAAGGGTCTAGACTGGTGGCTTCCTTGTGGGCTAACACCACATGAACCATGCTCATTGGGTCTTAGGGGAAAAAAATGTGTCTAAAGCCACTAGTTCAGGTAATAGGTAAGTACTTGACAGGTCTCCAAGCCATTCCAGTGGCTGTAAGGTATAGCCCATCTGCCCTTAGACACCAGGAACATAGCATTTTTTACTCCAGACCTGGGGTAGAATTTCCCACCTCTTCTTGACTGAGAGTCCAGATGGCTTCATTTTGGAAGGAACGTACTCATGAGTTCAAGAGGAAGGCCATACATGTCATAGACCTGGCCAAGGCATCCCAGAAAAGGATACCACTCATTGGGGAATGTCCACATGCCGGCCATCCTATGCACTTTGCATGCTTTGTATTATCTGGCCCTCACCAGAGTCCTGGGGCTTCCCCACATCATTTCATAATGATATTGTACATGATGTCCCCAACATCATTTTGTAAATGAGAAAACTGAGGCTCAGAAGAGCCACTCTGTTGTTCCAATCTTAGATGGTCTTTTTCTTTTTTTTTTGGTTTTTTATTTTTGTTTTGCTTTTTCTTTTTTTTTTGGTTTTTTAGAGACAGGGTTTCTCTGTGTAGCTTTGCGAGATGGTCTTTTAATAAAAAACCAAGAGCCAGATATTGGGGTGAAAGCTGAAAGATCAGAGAAGCAGAGCAAGCCAAAGCCAACCTCACCCTGCCAACTCCTCAGCTGATGCTGTTTCCATGAATCCTCAGACTGAAAGCCTCTGAGTCCTCACCCAAAAGGGTCTCAGATGAACTGCCTTAGTTCCTGTTTCCTCGCGCCTTATATACCTTTCTCCGCCCTGCCATCACTTCCTGGGATTAAAGGCATGTGTGCTTCCCAGTACTGGGATTAAAGGTGTGTGCCACCACTGCCTGGCTCTGTTTCTAGTGTGCCCTTGAACTCACAGAGATCCAGATGGATCTCTGCCTCCCAAGTGATAGGATTAAGGGTGTGTACCACCGTTTGACCTCTATGTCTAATCTAGTGGCCGGCTCTGTCCTCTGATCCTCAGGCAAGCTTTATTGGGGTACACAATATATCACCACACCACTCTGCTGCCCAGTGATAGAAGCTGGATCCTTCACTCCAGCGTGTACCTGTGGCCTGCTGGCACAGGTCCGTATTATTCTACTGTTACAAAGGTCTCAGAAACTCATCCTGGATCACAGTCCATTTTTCCCTGGTGGCTCCTGCGTGACCTTTGTCTAAGGAAGACATGTTCAAAATGAGCTTCAGAAGCCAAAGCCCTTCTCTGAGAAGCACTCTGACTGAAGGTGANGGTAGGAGTGACAGCTGATTCGCCACAGAGACAATGACAGGTCAACCAAAGGTGGAATGGCATCCTCAGAGAAACAAATCATCCAGAACTCGATTCCATAAGAAAATATATTTGAACAATGAAGCAAATAGTGAGCTATTTTAGATAAACAAAAGCCATAAGGTATCCTAAAGGAAACGCACTGGGGTTAAAAGGAGAGGACAACAGGTGGAAACTCAGGCTGCAGAAGGGAAGATCGAGGTGCAGTGTCAATAGCAGTGACATTAGGAAATAAAAAAGGCCATTTTCTAAGATCCTTCAATGAAAGCGCTATTTGAATGAAGATAAAAGCAACGTATTAGGGGGCTGTGAAGTGTCACGAGCTGTTTGAGCGAAGAAATTGGTTCTGGAAGTGGAGTTGCCCCCAACGACCTCGGATCCAAGCCTGTTTGGCTAAAGATCTCCTTAAAATCCCCCTGTGGATCAGGCTGGCCCTGGCTCCAAGGAGAGAAAAAAAACTAAAAATAGCTGAGGAATTAAAGGCACTCACTGCGCCTTACGAACAGGTAGAAGATGAGCCATTTCCAGCAATGTTTACTGTTTATCCTATACCATAAAAATGTCTGAGACGAGAGAGAGAGAAGCCAGGCATGGGGCTCAAACACAGGGAGAAAACTCAACCCGGAACTCCAGCCAGCTGCCTCAGTTTCCCCAGTTGATTTCTGCTGGGTGCTTGCAAGCCCTTGGTTTGGTGAACTTACCTTTGTCCGGCTTCTCTAGTTATCTTGACTGGATGTTCGAAGTGNCCAGTTTGATGGTGTGTTTCTACCTGTCTGTGCTTCTCTCCATCTGCTGGCTATCTACTTAACAAACTCATTCAAAACTGAACGTGCAGCTCTCGTGATTATTCTGCATACTGTATAGAACAGGCTGCATACTGTATAGAACAGGCGTTTGCAGCATTTGTGAAGGTAGAACATATGCAAACAAACTCAAAAGAGGACAAAAGGAATAACTTAAGGCAGTTTATAGCATGTTGTATATATGTGTATAAAAATTAATCTCTAAAAAGTAATAGCATGTGTTATTCCCCCCCAAAAAAGTGCCAATTGTAGAAAGAGAATAAAGTATAAAATTAGTCAACCTGTGTCTGGAAACACTGTGGTGTGTGGGTCGGGAGGGGGAATGGCTGGGGTAGATTTGATCAGAATATATTGTACACATTTATGAAGGAATAAATACTAAATATGTTTTAAAAATAGTTAACTCAAAAGAAAGCAGGAAGAGGTTAGCAGTGCTGTAAAGAGCAGACAAGACAGGTACGGGAGAGCAGAACTGTGGACTTAAATCAAGTCTTATCAAAGATGAAAAGTAAGTCAGAGAGACATTCTGGTTGAAAAGCAGAGGTTATCAGGCGATGGCAACTCCAAGATCCTACTGCATGCTACTTATAAGAGATAGGCTTAAAGGATAAGGACTCAGAGAATTTAAAAGTAAATGTTGGAAAATAGGATGTGTAGAGTCTAGCTTAAGAAAGCTAACAACCACATGAGCATCAGACAAAATAGACCTAAAGCCCACCAGAGAGACAGAGGGGATTATTGATTATGAGCAAATGTCATTGGGGAGGGCTCACACTTTCAAATACATATGGAACTAATAAATAATCCCCCAAATACATAAAACTAAAACCAAAGTGCAAAACAGATATTGTCTGTAATGGATAGATGGTCAAACAACCAAAACCCAGTGAGAACATGGAACACTGAAAAAGCTCTTTTATGTGACCATGATCAGTGTTCTCCAGAAGCACAGGGCACATATTGCTTTGAAATACACCAGGAATGTTTACCAGGGCAGACAATATCCATACAGCAGATACCGCTGGACTCACACAAGAAACTGTGCCCAACCCTGAAACAGTTTTGGAAACTGAAAATCAATAACAGTAGTGTGCTTTCTCTTTTAACCATCAAATGTTTGGAAACTAACTAGCCTATTCATAACTAGAGTTATGAAGATTCTACCTGGATAATCAGAATACACTTAACAATAACGAAAAAGAACATGTTGAAAGCTGTGGGTAAATAACAAACAGGTTTGTGTGTCTAAATATTTATATTAGGAAACAACAGCTTTCAGTTATTTCTCTCAATCTTATCTCAAAAACATGAGCAAGGTAAAAAGCCCCAAATCAACAGAAAAAGGACAATGTGATAGAAGACCATGACAACCAGAACTCNGCCAAGCCAAAGGCTTCAGCTTGGAATCCATCAGCGAAGTAACAAACACATTGCAATTCCCATCAAAAAAGTGAGACAGCATACATTTCCAACAGGAATTTGAGAGGAGACACGACTGCAGATTCAAAGACAGTTAAAGGACAATATAGCTGAGCATCCCAGCACTAGAGAAGCAGAGGCAGGAGGATCTCTGTGAGTTCCAGGCCAGCTGGGGCTATTGAGTGAGACTCTGGAGGGAAATTCCTTGAACTCCCACGCTTGGCCCATGAGGCCTCAACTCTACACAAAGAACTAGAGGTAACTAAGGAACATTGAGAGCAGGAGAAATAGTCTCCCCAGAGACGAGCACACCAATTGCTTATCCAATGCCAAATGGTCGGGTCTGAAACCATACATACAAGTAACGTTATATAGACTGAGCAGGTTATATTTAGGGTGTGTGTGTGTGTGTGTGTGTGTGTGTGTATGTGTGTGTGTGTGTATGTACATATATATGCATATACATGTCTCTGTGTGTATAACATGTAATAGCAATTAATGGAGAACAGAGGCTATGGAGGGGTATGTGGGTTGGTTTGAAGGGAGGAAAGGAAGGGATGATGTAATTATNTTATAAACTTAAAGAAAAAGATATACTTAACCGCAATGGACAAATGAGAAGATACAAAAGCTAAATAACCCTGCNTCTTTTAACTCCCTTAAACCTGAAACTTGCAACATTTCTTTGAAGAAAACAATGGGTCTGTATGGCTTCCACTGCATCTATCAAATGTTAAAGGGAGATAATGGGGATGCCANCAAAAACTGCACAGGCATTTGCCGGTGACAGGATTCCCTAGTCACCGCATGAGCCCAGCAGAGGCCTGGTACCCAAACCTAAGGACATTACATGAAAACTGTTTATGAATATCCTTTGTGAAAATAGATGGGAAACTCCCCAGTGACGTTGGAGAGATGGCTCAGTGGTTACAGAGGACCCGGGTCCTGTTCCCAGGATCACATCAGGTGGCTTCCAATCACTCGAATTACCAGCTTCTTCAGATCTGATACATTCTTCCAGCTTCCTTGGATAACTGCACAGACATGGCTCACATACCCATACAAACACACATGTGTGCACATGTGCCCCCCCACGTACCCATAATTGGAAATAAAATAAATCATTTAAAAACAAGGCTCACCCACCCATAGACACCAAGTGGAACCCTAGAAGTGTGAAGTTATTTCATATTCAAAAGTAGCATAACCACCACATTAACTGAATAAAGAATAATCATAACTTGATAGATGGAGAGATTATCAAGATTGAAATTTTAATTCAATCTTGCTAAAACTCTGGGCACACTGGGGAGAGAAAGGAAGTATCGGACCCTGAGGAAGAGCAGTGTTCTAGTTCCCCTTCTGTGGTTGTCATAAAACACTGACAAGAAAAACCAACTTGGGTGAGGAAAGAGTTTATTTGGAACATACTTCTAGGTTACATCCTATCACTGACAGAAGTCATGGCAGGAAGTCAAGCAGGCACTTGATGCAGAAGCCATGNAGGAACATTGATTACNGGCTGGCTCTTTGGCTCACACTCAGCCAGCTCTCTTACACAGCCAATGGCTACCTGCCTAGGGGATGGTGCCACCTACAGTGGGCTAGGCCCTCTTACATCAATTAACAACCAAGACAATCTCCCATAGACACACCCATAGACCTCCCTGGCCAAAGCAACTCCTCCAGGCTCCCTTCCCACATGATTCTAGGCTGTGTCAAGTTGACAAAGATGACTAGAACACATAGTTACAGAGTTCTTGTGACCAATGGCCAACAATAAACAACTCCACAGTTTTCATTCATCACAGCCGGAAGCCAGGACAAGGCAATGGTTGATTGGCAAGAATTATGAACAATGCTTTTTCAGATCAGAACTCTGTTGCAAGTAAAGGACTCGTAGNTGCATGGGAAGATACTAACTGGACNGCTCTCCTCCCCTTTCACCAAGNACTCCCTTTACTTGGTACTCACTTTACCCTTAATTCCAGAACACCCCTCCTAGGCAGTCCTCAAAAACAGTCCCATGATAACAGGGCCAGTGGGCACTTGTTGACATTGTCCCTTAACCAGGAACCTATACATGGGTGTGACCAAATTTTCATGACATATTTTAGTTTCTCTCTTGTCTTCTTTCTGAGGATAGTCACAGTGGGTTGACAGGACACCATCTAGTATTTTGTTTTTTTCTCTTGGATATTACGAACACNCTCAAGTGTATATACTCACGTGTGTGCCCTGCACTTGGGTGGGCTGCCTTTGCCTCCGAAACCTACTAGGATGCACACAGCAGCCACCAATATCACAAACACTCCAGGAGACTGAAGCAGCAGCTCACTCACATAAGAGCACAGCGTCCTGTCTGGGAGACCTCTAGAAACCTGATGTGCCCTATCCCCAAATTATTGGAGAGGGAGAAAAGGG
The DNA here is from genome assembly GCA_001675575.1 of Neotoma lepida. Lineage (NCBI taxonomy): Eukaryota > Metazoa > Chordata > Mammalia > Rodentia > Cricetidae > Neotoma > Neotoma lepida. The sequence goes on from LZPO01116974.1 coordinate 53,357, forward strand.
GCACACTCTCTCCCAGTTACAGCCAAGAAGGCAGAGGAAAGACAGGTTTGTCCTGTGGGCAACTTCAACAGACTGCTTCATCTCTTNNACCATCCATCGGCAAGTATTTTTTATAATCAAAACCAAGAAAGAAGGGACCGTATCAGAAGCATGGGCTTTTCAACTCATGATTCCCCTTGTGGTGTTAGAGGAGGTATGAGGTGTAGGGGGTGTGGCTTTCCAGTCCCAGAGGTGACCTCATTTCCCTCCTGTCTATCACAGGAAAGCCCCTGACAGATCAGGAGCTAAGGGCATGTCCCCAAATGCTATCCAAGAGCCAACTCTAAACCCATGAACAGGCACCCATGCTCTGAACTTCCCAGGGGATTTGAGGGTCTTCAAGGATAACACAGACTCCTATGGTCGCCTCCTCTTGCCTTTCCCTACCCATGCAGGGCGAGCCCTAGCATCCTTTCCTCATAGATCCCCATGAGGAGACGGCTCACCTGCGGGCAGCGTGGAGAACTCCACACAGGCCTCCTTCTTCTCCCTCTGCTCCAGTGGCAGCTGCCAGGGCACCTGGTGGGGCTGGGCCAAGACCTTCACCTTGTAAGCCATATTAGGCCTGAGGTTGAAGAATTGATACTTGTACCTGGCTGCCTTCACGATGTCCAGTTCCTCCTCATTGAGGAAGATGACATGGCTGTAGTTACTGTTGGTAGGCAGCCACGAGAGCTGGGCAGAGATCTGTGTGATGTTGTCCACACGCAGCTGGGATGGCGCCACTACTACATCTTTGCCCACCAGCAGCGTGCACTGTAGCTCATCCGAGTTGCCCCGGCTCGTGACGCACTGCACGGAGATGCGGTAGGTGCAGGCGGCTGTGTTAAGTTTCTCGATTAGCGCCTTGGTTCTCCTACCCAGGGCGAGGCTCATGCGTGTCTCCTTGTCTACCAGCACATTATAACTGCTCACGGTGCCCCAGCCAGGTGGCACAGCGGGGGGCTCCCAGCCCACGATGACACTTTTGGCAAGCTGTTTGATAAGGGTGATTTTCCTAGGGTAAGGCACAATGTCTTCTCCGATGTCATCTATGTTCATGTCCAGAGTCCCCCCACCATTGTCGGTGATGCCCGAGTCCACGTGAGTTGGGGAGGGAAGGTGAAGGATACTGTCACGCTCCAGGCTGATGCCAGAATGGTTGAGAAAGTTCTGGTCCTGCTCACTCCCCAGAGTACCAGCCAACCGTGACTCATTGTCCTGGATAAAATCCACAAAGTTGGAGGGCACTAAGCCCCTCTGCCCATCCAGCAGCTCCCCTGTTGGATACAAGAACAGAGGTTACTCACCATCCCCCGTGACCCTAGGCCCCACAGTACTGGCACATAGCAAGGCTTCTCAGGAGTTGACATACCTGTCCCCTCCATACCCTCTGTCTGCATTAACCCCATCCATTCACCAAGTTTGATTTCCTCATTCAGCCCTATGAGAATCTGGACACACACACCAAGCACACGCTGGTAACAAGGAAGCTCTTCAGTAGGGATTAAAAGCTTACGTTGACTGAATACCCAGCACTGGAAACTCCCAGAACACAGTTGGTGCTCAATAAATGTCATGATAAACAAAACTGTCAAATCTGTGGCTTTTGGAGATTAACAAATGTCTATCGTTTTTGATCATACGATCATGTGACTAGGGATTTAAAGGTGGCTCCTTACTGGGTAAATCACCAGACCACTTCTGTTCCTAACATCCACCTGACGTGAAATGGTAACACTGGATTGGTTGTCAAAGTGTCAGAGACAATCAGAGTTGTCATTGAGTTGTGTGCGTGCATGCTCGCTCTTGGANTAACGGGGCTCAAATGGATGCTAGCAGCAGAAGTTGCCAAAAGAGACCATATATAAAGGTGCTGGGGACTCCAGCACACACACAAAAGACCATTTGTCACAGCATACCTCCCAAGAGAGGCCAGGTGACCCCAGGAGGCCGGGACAACATGACCATTGGATATTTTCCCTACCTGGATCCCCCTGCCTTGGGGGACCTGTAACATGGCATATAGAGGACAAGTCAGCCACTAGATTAGGATTTGTGTTCTGTTCCTAACCTCTACTTAGGGTATGGGTCTTAAGGCAGCCAATGCTTTGTACCAAATACAGTCNGGCACATGGAAGTGATGACAGTGATGATGTTGGTAACAATAATGATGGAGGTGACAGTGTTGGTGGTGATGATGATGATGGTGGTGGTGGTGATGACAATAATGGTGACTGATAATGGTGATGATGGTGCTTATGATAGTGGTGATGGTGATGTTGATGGAAACAACCATGATGGTGGTGGTCCTGGAGATGGAGGTGATAAGGGTAACGATGAAGGTGGTGAAGGTGGAAATGATGATGACAGTATCTAACATTTACTGAGCAATGACCATGTACAAGGCTACGTTCCATGCACTTCCTAGCATCCAATCCATCTTCCAGACATAGAGAAAAGTGGGTGTCATTGCAATCACCATCAGGCAATGGGAAAGATTGGGGCACAGAGAACAGAAGCAAGTCCCACTGTCACACAGACCATAAAAGCCTGAGTTGGGAACCCCTTTGAGTGAGGCCCTTGGAGCCTTTGGGNGGGCCAGCGCATGATGGGAAAGTTTCAGGGACTTCTACCAGGTCATCTGGCAGTGNAGCTGGGCACTCTGTTGGCCCTAAGGTGAGATCTGCTGGGGCTGCACATCCAGGGAGAGGGCTGCCCACTCCCTTGGNCTCAGCTTATGTNTGATGTCACTCCCATAAGTAGGCATCCAGAAAGTGAGTCCCCAAGCTCCCATATACTCTGANAAGCAACCCAAGCTCACGCAAGAGAAAACTAGCTCAACAAATGTCCCTTCTGCTCAGGAGACTAGGACAAGACCAGGCTTTCCCACAGAGCAGAAGGGCCAGGGGATGGACAGCTCCCATCTAGACTCAGAAAGCAGGGTCTGGAGAGATGGCTCAGTGCTTAAGAGCATGGGCTGCTCGTCCAGGGGACTTGGGTTCAATTCCTAACACCCACACCATGACTCACAACCATCTGCAACTCTAGTTTCAGGGGATCTGATGCCCTCTTCAGGCCACCATAGGCACTGCACACATGTGGTACACAGACATAGATGCAGGCAAAATACCCATACGCATAAAATAAAAATAAAATAAAACCAGAAAGCTGATTGTAGGCAGTAGCACCATTGTCAGGCTAAAAGGCAACAAAACCTAGGCCTTCTGGGTAGACAGAGCCCAATTCCTTTCTGTGAATTCTAGGAGTGCAGAGAATGGGAAGGAGGTGTCAAAATATAAGGCTGGACCCTTGAGCTAACAAGAGTCTCGAGGCTCCTGAGAACAGGAAAAGTCACACTCAGTGAGGTCACATGATGGCTCCACCATAGAGGACACATAGATGGGCACTTTGGGGACACAGTGGCCCTTAGTGTCCACCAGTCCCATCCTCAGAATATGGAGAAGATCTTTTTTAAAAAATAAGTTCATCTGTATAGAACATGTACCAAGTCCACAGTCTGATCACTGTGGGCAGGCATATTCATTGTGTGTGTTAGAAGCCATCTAGGAAGGAGTCCCAGTGCACAGGAGGAGGCACCCAGGCTATGTGCAAACACCTCATGATTTTAAAAGGGACTCAAGCATCCTTGAGGTTGAGTGTGGACCTGTTCCCCATGGATAATGAGAGGTGACTGTATAGCATCCAACAGCGTCAATGTCAGCACACAGCTGCCCAAGAGCTCTGCCAAGATGAACACTCAAGGCTGCCAAGTGCCAGCCATCTATTACCANTAACACTTGGAAAGCCAGCTCCACTGTCCTGGCAATCATCACAGAGGGAGACTTCGACCTCTGGAGATAGAGAGGGACAGAAGAGAGAGCTAGCAGCCAGGAACATGTGGGAACCTGGCATATCTCCCAGGGCCCGGGCAGGCTGGTCTTCTGCCTGGAACGAGCCAGTGCCCACCAACCACAGTGTATCCACAGACCTTCATAGAACCCATCCTCATCCATGTCCCCATAGACGTAGAGGTACTTTCCNGCCGTGAGAGGCAGCTCAGCTTCCGGGTTCTCATTGGGCCCATCAAAGGGGTTGTAACTGNGGAAAGAAACAGTTGCATGTTAGTGGCCCTGGCCTAGTCTGCCAGCATGTGGTTCCTCACACCTGTTACATCTCAAATGGTGCCACAACTCATGTTAGTGAGGTCCCATGTCTCCTTTCAAGCCTCCTCTGCCTAGCTCACACNGATGGTTAAAGGTAATTCTGAAGCCACTGAGAGCACTTTGAATCCNAGGACATTTTGTCTAGACATCTTGTTCCCATGTGTCTCTTTCACTGGAGCTACATATTTCCAAATTAATGAGTTACTACGAACAAAGTGAATGCTGTTGCTTTTATTTTTTATGATTTATTTCTTTGTGTGTATATGTGCACGTGTATGTGCACGTGTGTGTGCAGTGTCTGTGGAAGCCAGAAGAGGGCACTGGATCCCTTTGAGCTGAAGTTACAGGCAATTGTGAGCTGCCTGGTGTGGGTGCTTGGAATTGAACCTGTCTCTTATACACATCTAGATGTGTATAAGAGACAGCTGGAAGGGCATCGAGTGCTCTTGACAGCGGAGCCATCTCTCCAGCCCAATTATGTTGCCTCTAAATAGGTATTAACTAACTGAGGTAGAAGAGCATTATACACCATTATANTACCATTTTTTTCACCTTACAATGTAGGATACTNTATTTCTACCTCATGAAGTCGGCTGTTGCCTTTTTAGCTTAAGTATAGTATTCCACTGTTGAGGTCACCAAACTTTTTGGAACTACTTTCCTAATGTCAGATGGAGANACTGCTTCTAACTCCTGACTAATAAATGTATTCAGTATCCTATCGANTGTCCTTATGACATATCTTTGCACACTTTCACAAAGAAAAAAATTCTAGAAACTGTATTTGTTTGATCAACGGCATGCCCCACTGAGTACTTCTAAGATACGATGCCTGGGATTTCAGCAAGATAATAGAAGGTGGGGATTGGGAGGCGTCAATGGAGGCTCTGGTCACGGTCTCCCCTGTGACATTCTGCTTGCCACCTGTTGTNGGTTGAATGGTGTCCCCCATAAAGATCTGTCACAAGTCTCAGCTCCTGGTCTCTGTGAATGTGGCCTCAAGAGGTCCCTGCACATGTCACCCNGGTGAGAGGATATNACNCTGACCAGGGTGGACATTAATGCATGATATATGGGAACATATATACAAGANAAGCCATNGGAAGGTGGGGACAGAGACTAGAGAGATATGGCAANAAGTCAAGGACACTGGAGCCACCAGAACCTGAGAAGGACCCAAGACCCTCGCCCAGAGTCTTCCTGGGGCCATGGCTATGGGGCACCTTAATTCAGCTGCTGAGCTCTGAAGCTGTGAGGGAGCGAGCCCCTAGGTGCTCAGCTTGAGANACTGAATCACAGCAGCTCTGGGGAACAAAGTGTGGTCTCATCCTGTGCACTCCCTGCCTCTCACCTGCTTCTTCTGCCCCAGCATTCAGGGTGGGCGTGTGGTGTTACATGCCTACCTGTAGCGGGCGACACACAGGTGCACCTTCCCCGAGCTGCTCTGCTTGGAGTTGTTCGAGTTCCGGTCATTGTCCATCTGTGAGGGCAGTGATTGTGGTTTACAGTTAGTGTGAGACTAAAGGCTTCATCCCCCACCACCACACCCATACACACACGTGACACGACACCTTCCCAGGTGACATTCAGGAAATCTGTCTGCAGCCTCACTGGGCTTCATTGGGAAAGTAGCCCAATCTATGAAACTCACATGAAATGGGAACCACCTCCACAGACCTTTGCTGGAATCCTAGCCTGAACATCAGCAGCAGAGACTTAGGTGACCCCTTGGACTGCAGCCTAAGATACCTGAGTGTTGTGCTAAGTAGCTTGGGAAAGACAGAGGTTGTAGGGAGCCTGCCCCCACTTTTTCCTCCAGGGTACTCTTGAGCAGGGCGAAGNGAGAAATATTTAGATAGAAATAAAGAGGAGAGAGACAGATAGAAACCTAGAATAGCCTCAGGAGGGCCTGGGTCAAAACCCACCAGGCCTTTCTGTGTCTACTAAAGGGCTTTTAAAGAAATGCAAGGGGTGGAGTAAAACACCTCCCCCCCGGCACAGCCAAGTGCAGACCATCCCAGACACCTGGTGACCAGGCACGTGGTCAAGCCACCCCCTAATGCAGCCCTGCTGCGTAAAGCAAGCTCAGATCGCACTAGGAAACCTTTGTGGGCTCCCACAAGAGGTGACCACACCCTCTGCTTCCAAAGGGCTCTTGTATGGAGGACCCATTTGCCATCTCCAGTGCCATTCAGTAAGCCAAGGAGACCCACTAGAAAGGTAAAAATAGGAATCCTCTCATTTCCCCCCCTTCACCCTGCAGTCTCGGCACCTGCAGAACTCAAGGACACTGCCACCAGAGCCCCTACTGCAATCATCCCAGGGGCATACTCGCCCTCAGAGGCCATATGCCTCTGAGATAAGGACACTATTAGTCAGTCTCAGATAATAGGGAGACTGAGTAATAGTGTCCTAGGGAAGGCAAGTTCCCCTCCCATCCCTTCTCTGTGTGGAAGACAGAGTGGTCCTTCATGATGCCAATCAAGNCATGGNACTCCTTCCTGGGAGCCCTCCAGCACCACCCTGTGTGACTTACACAGAGACTAGTGCTATTCAAGGGCCCAAAGCCACACCTATGCCCACCCCTANCACCTCTGGAGCTGGCTAGGTGGGACTCACCTCGGACTCAAATCTGCATCTTGGGCTGCTGGATCGTAACAGGAAGGAGGGCTTCACACACGGAGGCTCCAGCTTGTCCCCAGACAACGGGCTATAGTCACCAATCACAGGGTAGTGTCCGGTGGGGCCCTCGTGACCTGGCCAGGACACAGGAATGGATGGGGGAAGGAGACAGGCCATCAGATCAGCACACTAGCTATTTGCCTTCTCTGCACTTTCCTCTCTCTGGTGACCGTGTGATGTCCACCAATGGACTAGTCCCCTCAGGCTGGTTCACTGAAGTTCTGAACTGGATCATCATGGATAGCATACAGGCTGGCTGTATTGAAGGCTTGGTGGTNACATGTAAGAGACAGCATACAGGCTGGCTGTGCTGAGGGCTTAGTGGTGACATGTNATAGGAGACACAAGAAGGTTCAATAGGAGAGGGTTGATGCATCTTGAGCACGGGGTCTTTCCCTTCGGTTGGCTTGAAATTGAGAGGCTGTGAGGCCCAGGGACNCCACAGCCTTTCTGACACTGGGAATAAGAAANAACATGAAGGAATGGAGTGTGCCCATAGAACTGGGCACTACTGTGGAAAGGCAGAGTCTGGACTTTCTGTGACATCATCCAAGGTACCTAAGTGAAGCTGTACCTGAAGCTGCTCTTTAGTTTAGTTTAGGTAATTGTCTTGGATGACAATTACCTTCCTGCTCATACAGGTTTANGTTGAAGTCTGTTGTCACTTTAACAACAACAAAGTTCCAACTTGTCCAATTACCAAGTTTCTGGCTAGAAATTACTTGATAGGAGGTTTCTCAGTACCAAAGCAGGTCCCTGAACTCTATCATCCTGGGTTACTGAGGCCAGGCCTGGAGCTCATTGACCCAGGATGGCCTGATCTGAACTCTGAAGCCATACTCTTTAAATCAGGATCCAAACATGAAGTATGGTGTGACCTTCCCAGTTACCCTCTGCTGCCTTCAGGTCAGCATGTCTCTTGTCTGGGACATTCAGCCTCTTCCTGAACTGCCCATCAAGAGGTCACCTCATTGAGGGACAGGAGACCCCCCAAGGCCAAGTTGAGAATAAAAGGTGACTGAAACCAATGCAATTAGCAACCCAGCAAATGCCTTAAATAAAGAGGAAAATCCTGCCGCTCCCACCAGCATGGAAGAACCTGGAGCACCTTATTCAAAATAAAATAAATAAAATAATCTAGGCACTGGAAGATGCAGACCACACTGGCCCAGCCACATGTGGACTCTGATGATGTCAGAGTCCTAGAAGCAGAGAAGAGAAAGTGGTGGCTAGCTGGGCAAGGGGGTGGGAAGTTGCTGAAGCATTAGTGGAGACATCCTGGGCTTCAAGGTAAATAGCTTTAGGTCTTGGTATTTGATACTGCATCTATAGTGCTCGATTGTTCCCAAGCACAGTCAGGAAGCATATGCTCCGGGTGACATGGCACATGAGAACATCTCTAAGGAACTATCTAGGTTGGTAAACCAACAAGTNTAAATAGAGCTAATTAGAAGAGCAGGGGGCATTCACAAGCAGATACGCCGCAGAAGAAAATGTCTCTCGCAGCAATACATAACTGCCTACATAACCCTTACGGGATGGGAGCCTCATAAGCCCCTCCCACAGTACCCATGAACTGTCTATAAACCCTNAGAGAGGGGGGCAAGGCCTCATGGGCTCATTCATGACAGGAAGTTAACAGATACAATCTTGCGCAGCTCTCCTGNAGATAATCACAGNTGCTGAAAGCTCAAGAGGGCACCAGCCACCTTCATGCCTGAGAAAAGTGGTGCACACCTGTGACTGGCACCAAACACTTGCATTCTTTCTGAATCAGAACTTGGCATGTGCCAGGTGGAGGTGCCTGTGTAACCAGCTCCCCGAAAGAAACCTTCAGCTCTACCTCAGGTGGCCTCCTAGGATTTTGCCACGCTGAGGGGGTGATCTATGTGACTCCCTTGCAGCTAGGACGCAAAACAGGAAGTCAAAGGTTCTCTTGGGAGAACAGAAGCTGTCTTGTGCCTTTCAAGGCTTGAATACATTTCCCAGGAGCCANTGAGCCCAACCGTCTCTTCTAGAACAGCCTCAGCCTCTTTCTACCTCACCATCTATCTGCAAGCATCTGTCTGGGCCAGAGGCTACCTTGAAGCCTATCTGATCTCTTGCATCTGAACAGGGCTTCCTACAGGATCCTGCCATCTAACAGACATCACAGCAGCCTTGGCACCCAGATACCTCCTGGGTGCACTCTGCTCAATAAACAGCCAGAAGGCTATGGGCAGCCCCTTCCCCTCTATCTTTTTTCTCATAGCAACAGCCACTGATGCTGTCTGTCAGTCCCTGCAATTTGAGAGCTAGAAGGAAAGATATCATAGCTGAGGAGCTACAGGAAAGAATTCCATTGATGATGACACAGAGTAATGAGCATTGCCTAGTTTTTATAATTAAAAAAAAAATACCAGGAGCACTTATCCATTTTGATAAGAACCAGGAGAGATTNGAAATTGTCTTAACATCGTTACAAAAGGAAGTCTGGCATTCAGCTCCCTAAAATTGCTCCCCTAATTAAAATAAATCAATAACTTGGGAGTTTGTTTTTGTTTTTAAGACAGGGTCTTGCACTATAGCCAAGGCTGTTCAGGAAGTAGCTGCAATTCTCTGGCACCAACAAATGCTGGATTACAGGTATGAGCCCGTAATCTGCAGGGAGAGGCTGAGGGGTCNTTTAGTTGATAGTGCTTGCCAAAGCAGCATGAGGAATGCTGTTCCATGACTTCTATCCCCAGCAGCCATGCAAAAAGCTAGTCGTGGCAGCANATCCCAGAATCCCAGCGCTGGGGCCATGGAGACAAACAGATCCCTGGAGTTCACTTGCCAGCCATCCTAGGCTAATCCACAAACCCCAGGCCAATGAGAGACCCTGTCTCACAAAAGAAGGTGGACAGTTCCTGGGGAACACTACCAAAGATTGAGACCTCTGTCCTCCACATGCATGCACTCACACATGCATGTGTACCTGTACCCATACAAACATACTCCCCCACAATACTAGAGTATCCAAGCCACTCTATGAATGAATAAGGACGCAGCAGCCTAGGCTGTCCTCAGTCCTGCCCTGGTAGGTCTTCATACTCTCAACCACAGGCACCCTCCCCCAACTGTTGCAAACATCTACCACTTACCTTTGCGTATCGAGGTGGCTAGTCCATTCATGTACTGTGGTAAAGGCTTGCCAGGGGCCAAGGGGACATCCAACAAGGCCACTGAGCTGCTGCCCAGCAAGTCAATACTCCCAGTGTGTTGCCGGAACTTCTCCAGGTCCCGGGACAAAAGGTTAAACTGCTCACTCTGCACACGACATTTCTCTTCCAGCTCTCGGACCTTGGACTGCACAGAAGAGGCAGGACAAGAGGTCAAAGAGGGGTATTCAGTGGTGCAGATGTGCACGGAGGCATGTGTGTCTTTTAAGAATGTGTGTGTGTTCGCACATGCTGTGTGCCTGTGTATGGCAGGGGCTGCTTCCACCTCCACAGAACAGCAGTGTCTGGTAGCCCAGCCTCACAGGCAGCCTGGCTGCTGGCCACCATGGGGAACAACAGGTGCCAAGAAATCTTGCCATCGCTCAGCTCCCAGCCAAGCGTGGATTGTTCCAGGCTCTGCGTGCAGCCTGGGCACTTAGTGGTTGGCACGCCTGCTTGATATTTGGAGCGTGAGGCTGAAACAGCACTGACTAGGGAACAGCCCAGCTGCCAACCCATCATGCAATGCCATCTCAACGGGTGCCCATCCCATGGGCAGACCCCCCCCCCAAAGAACATGGCTTGCAGCAACACACGGGAAATTCTACTTGGTATCGGGTTAGAAACACCACTGTCAATGGCCAACACCACCATGACACCGAGGGAAAGACAAGGACCTCCCAGGGAAACACATGGAAGAAAAAGGCAGCCAGCAAGCTCCCTCCTTGGGCAGGACAGGTGTGGTAGGCTGCTCCTGAGTGCTGTGGGGCTCTCTACCAGAACGTCAGCCTCATGAGGCATGGTTTTAGTCTGTGTGCTTCCTGCTGCTCCCCAAGAACTTGACCCTGACCCTAAGTACCTAGTTGGTGTTCAGTCGAGTCTTGTCTTATTGCAGGCATGTGGGAATGGAGAAGTAGAGGGCTGTGAGTCGGTCTGTTATCTGGCTTGATCAGGGCTCAGGAGTGGAGAGTCCTCCTCCACCTTCTATCCCTCCTCCACCTCCCCTTCCTCCTCTGCCTCCTCTGTCTCTTCCTCCCTCTCATCCTCCTCCTTCATCCCTTTTCATTCTTTTTCCTCC
>LZPO01116974.1:64704-84417 GCA_001675575.1 Neotoma lepida
AGCATAAGTATCTCAGCTCTTTCATCCAGAACGGAGTGCTATTTATGTCTGAGATCACGGGTTTCTAAAAATAACCTCAATGGATCCCAAGCCTATAATTAATTTCTTCAATTCATTAAAAAAAAATCAGCAGGGTTCCTCTTTTTAAAAGCTGAATGAGGTTGGCTGAGACAGCCGTCACCTCAAAGGAAGGCGAGGGATCAAATCTCTGGGCTCTGTAGCACAGGTGGGCTGTGGAGAGCATCGGGACATTCATGAGTGAGGACAGGTGTGACCCCCCCCAAGAGCAGAATCCATGTGTGGGATGGTGACATCAGGATCCTGGGGCCCTAGCAGCCCCACTCATCCTTAAGGCATCCAAGTATCCTACATGATGAGTAGGGTCACCAGAGGGACCAGCATCAAATGTCCTGATGAGAGGGAAGCTATCAGATCACCTGAGTTATCAAACCAGGCCATAAGTACCTACAGTGGCCAGTGAGATTCCTGGGTGTGNGGAGGAGCAGGAAACAGCATTTGAATAATCCTGTATTCTGAAAAGCATCTCTCTCGTATCACACACAACAACCAGACCTAACTAAGGAGAGGCAGCAGGACTCCCCATCCACACCACAAAATGTCAACGCTATGCATTAGGGAACAGGTCAGTGCTTGTCNGTGTTCCCCTTAGGGGAAGGTGTGACTATTCAAGGGCAATATGAGTATGTGTCCTCAGGTGGCAGAAGACTCCACACATCTGGTTGAAGCTATGCAAATCCAAAATTATTACTGAGTAAAAAGGTTGACATAGTGCTGTATAGATATGACAGGAGCTATGACCTCATACATGAACAACTGATTCACTAAACAAAAGTGAGGGGTGGTCAGTGACCACTAACTGGGGGTCTGCATCCAAGGAGCATGACCACCAGCTCAGACCATATGGTCTGGCCTACCTCTCCAGGTCTATGTCCTACCTGACCTCTAGAGGCCACCAGTAGCCAGTCCTGAGGTCCCAGAGTCAAGTGGACTGGTTTGTATGNCAGAGTTATAGCCATACTCACTTTTTCCTACATGTGAGGAATGAGGAAAGGTGGCATTGGTTAGTGAAATTGAAAGTATATGGACGTGGGGCTGGAGAGATGGCTCAGTGGTTAAGAGCACTGGCTGCTCTTCCAGAGGACCCAGGTTCGATCCCCAGTACCTACATGGAAACTCATAACTGTTACTTGAGGTTCCAGTCAGTCCAGCGCCCTCTTCTGGACTCTGTGGGCATGGCGTGCACGTGGTGCACATACATCCGGATAAAATACCCATGCATGGAAAATAAATAAAATAATTAAAGTGTTTAAACATGGAGTTGGCTCACATATCTAAGCACTGTCCCATAGGTGAATAAACATAGGTGAATAAATAAGAAACAGGATGATGAAAGCTTACTGTCCTTGAGTCGGTGGCCAAGGCTGGGGTTTTTAATATTCTTGTGTCTAGACAATGCTCTGAGGACCTAGTTGCCTGGGGATATGCTAGGCTTGCAGCTTTCTCTCCAGTAAGCATATAGGGAGTTCATGGTATTGAGGAAAGTACGTGTTCAAGAGGCCTGGGTCTTCTTAGTGGAACCAACTGAGGCATGCAGGCCAATGTCCCCTCTGTGTCCCCAATGTGTCAGTAACTGTTTGCTTTGTAAAAAATGACCACAAGGGGCACTGCAGTGGGCCTAGCTTTGGGGACAACTCACAGTGAACTTAAAGGTAGGGGCAGATCATGGTCCTCAAGGTTACTACAGAGAATGAGTGCTGGGTGGGGCCATCTTCTGACAAACACTATCTTTCTTCCCAACCCCTTGGTTGGTCTCTCCTCAGACATCAGAGAAAACAGCTTTGAAAAGTGGGACACCAACTCAGGCCCTCGCAGCTTCCAACAGTAAGGAAGAAGAGCCCACAGAAGCCTCAAATGCCTAGGTGTCCCTGTTGGCCCTTCCTCAGGAGCCTCTGTGCACGTAGCGCCCAGCCTTCCATGGCTGCAGCTGCCGCATGTGCGGGCGCTCTGATAGCTTGTAGTCACCTACCTCCAGGACACTTCCAGGAAGAGCAGTGCCCTGTTCTGCTCCTGCTACTGCTTTGATTCTGTGGTGTTTATATCAGTTTATCTGGAGTGTTGTGGAGTCTCTGTTGCATGGTGGGAACCTTGCCTATATGTGTTCACTCAGCCTCCTGGGCACACCCACCCACGCTTCCCTGCTGGCCCAGCCCAAGCCTCTCAGAGAACAGCCACCTGCAGGCGGGGGATGGAGAGGTCTGTGCTGTGACCACGACCATGGCTGTGGCAGATGGCAAAGCATTCTATAATTGGAATAAGTGCAGCAGCTTACAAAATGCAGGCGGAGCATTTAAAAGCCAGAGGCAAATATCCGAAGACGTGACTGCCGGCTTCCCTGCCGCCTCCACAGGAGTTTCTCTGACTCTCATTCTCCGTGGTGTGGGGCTGCATGCTGGGCTTGTGTCCAAGCTAAGGTAGCTTTGAAGGTAAAAAAACACTTCTCCAATTAAAGACAATGGGATATGCAGAGATCACCGGCAGAAATACCCACAAGCCCATGGAGTCCTATGCATCCGTCATGGTTGCCATAGGAACAGATCTGGGTGGAAATAGCCCCATCTTCAAGGCCCAGACCCCTTGCTCGCATCCTGACATTGCCCACATACAGGATAGTCTCCATCATACATCTTCCTGAGACTTTTCTCAGTGGCAAAGAGGTGTTGTCACCAGCACACTCTTCCTTCTATCAGGAAAAATGAGCACATAGGCTAAGGTACAACATTATCTAAAGCTCTCTTGCAACTCAGCAAGACAGCTGTCCCCAACTCACCTGCTGTGGGGAGAGGGATGCTGCTGTGTGCTGGGGACTCAACCTTTTGTCTTTGGGGTCCCCACCTGAGAGTGAACTAAACGATGCTTAGTGTGTTTCTGATCAACTCCTGAAACTGGCATTCTCTTGGGTGTCTTGGGCAGCAGCCTCCCTGCCCCACATACTGACCACGCACCCACTGGGATCTGCAAATATCTACAGGGCTGGTGATGCAGAGGGCTTTTCTGCAACACACGTCCTAATTCAGCCTCCTCTAGTGGCTCTACTGATGATGCCACGGGGATGCAGACTACTTTTCTTAGCAGTGTTTCTGCCTAAAGACAGTCACCCAGGTGACATCTAGGATGTTCCACATACTCNAGAGATACCCACACTTAGAAGGTATACTGACAACTAGTGTGTGGGATTTCACCTCCCTGTCTCTCTGTAGTGCTAGGGTGGGGGCTGGGCTGGGCTGCAGGGGGCAGGAATTCTCAGTTATAACGATGTGCATTGGTCAAGACTTCAAGGGTTCCTCTTTCTCATCAGCTAGCCTGATGTCACCTCTGACATGTGGCTCAACCCCATCCACGTGGGACCCTGCAGGGCTGCATAAGTTAGAGCTCCATCTGTGCANTTCCTGGGCCTGAAGATCAATATTTGTGACAAGCTCTCAGAGATGCCGCCATGGTCAGTCTAAGGATGCCTCTTGAGGACCCCTCATTTCTCAGTGAGGAACGCTCTCTGACCTTAGTATTAGTCCTTGCTCTGAGCCAGGGACCACACTGGGGGAAGTTGGAAAGAAAGAGCAGACTANCCTGTCCCCTGTGGAAGGAGCTTGCTGTTGGCTCTGGGAGGATGGGATAGGAGGGCAAGCATACAGGGGTCACACGGTGGATTCTGATGACCCATAATGGAATTCTAGGCATACTGCCAGGTCCTCCCATGCATGTGCCAGTCCCAAGGAATGTCAGTCTCTGCCTCTTGCCCATGGTCATCTGAATTCACAGCGTTGGCAAGCCATAGGAAGACGTGTGCACAGGGTCAGCTCAGCACTCCAAGAAAGTGTTTGTGTATTCCTCTGCNTACTCCTCAGCTGGCACCAGGCTGAGGAGCCTTGGTCTACATGCATACCAGACATCTGTGCAGAGTCAGACCCTTAGGGTGCTTTGTAGATACAAGGAGGAGGATGAGCAGACCCAGGGCTCAGAGCTGCCCACAGAGGGAAAGCACCACAGGGCACGTGCGCGGGTGGGAAAGCCACACTGAATACCTGCATGCACTCCAGAGTGTTCTGGGTGGAGAAGCCAGACAAGACAATTACAGAAAGATGGCGTGAATGAATTGGACAGTGCCCAGTACAGCCNGCCCATGGCCGAACGGCCTTCCCCAGCTTCTGAACGAAGGCATGTTATGTCGTGGAATGTTAACATAACTCAAAGCACAGGCTACCCAGCAGTGCTGTCACAGGCTGCAGTGACAACTCAGNGGGAGATGGAAATGACACAGGTGACCAAGTCTGCAAGCTTCAGGGCAGCTGAAGAAAGGGACTCATTTCTAGCCAGAGGAGGTCAGACTAAACTGTTCCCCAGGGAGGTGAATGTCCTTCTGGAGGTGGCCTGTTTCATTTTCCCAGGATGTATATATATATATATATTTTTGTCATACAACACACGCACATCCCTCCTGATACTAACTGATGGGAACTTTCCAAAGATCAATGTTAATACATGGGAGAGTGGCCACACAACCTTCCCTGTAGGAGGAATAGATTCCAGAGGGTGACACAGGAGGTGTACATATACTCCGTATTCAGTAGCAGCTACTCCCCCAGGGAAGGGGACATCTTACAATTACCTGGAAAGCTCCCCTTCCCTGGCAGCAGGCAGCCGGGGGAGCCACACAGTCAGTCCAATTCACCACTATCCCACTCACAGCGTGACCTCTGGCTAACTGGTCACCATGCATGAGCAATGAATGGCAAGGGCTCCTAATTAGGGACACCAAGAGCTCACTTTCCTTCTACCTGTCTACCGTTCTCTAAGAAGGCCGACATAGGACCAAAGCCACAGACCAGGAGTGGTCACTCCCCGTGTGCCACCCCAGATGATGGGACCTGGTGGCTGTTTTGCTTCCACACCCTCAGGACCACTGAGGAAGGTCTACACATGGCTGATATGGCCACTGTCATGGGAGCAATGATCCCAGAAGTGGCTGGTGTGGCACTAACCACTTCGCTCCTAGACCAGTGGTTATCAACCTATGGGTCATGACCTCCATGGGGTCACCTATTAGTTATTCTGCATATCAGATATTTTACATTGCAANTCATAACAGTAGCAAAATTGCAGTTATGAAGTAACAATGAAATAATTTTATGGTTGGGGGTCACCACAACATGAGGAACTGTATTAAAGGGTCGCAGTGTTAGGAAAGTTGAGAACCACTGTCCTAGACCCTCCCCTTCTCCGATCCTGCAAATCTCTCTCCAGCAGGAACACAGAGCTTCAGCAATGTCCCCTATGCCATCCCTCAGAGGATGGAACCCCCAGGAATAACCCAACACTGATCCTAGAAGAAACCCCTCCTCATTTCCCACCGAAGGCAGCTAGCCAAAAGGCGCGGCCCACTGAGACACACAGCTCTAGCCCAGGCTGTGTGACTGAGGAAAAGTTGATTAACCTCTCTGTGCTGTTTCCTCAGTGACAAGGATAGAAACGGTAATGGAGCCTAGGGGGCAGCAAGCTTGTGAGGACAATGTGAGGGGGTGCTGTGGCCNCGTCTAGTTTCTGACATGCAGTGGGTACCATTTATTTTCTGGCACCCCTAGAGCCGCCCCCAGCCTCACCCACCCACCTGTGCTCACCTCTAACAACTGCACAGCGCCTTCATGCTCCTTCTTAGCTTCAACCTGAGCCTGTTCATGATGGAGAAAGAAAAGAGTATTTAGGAAGGAGAGGAGGGACTCGGGTCGGAACCTGCATGACCCGAGTGTGTCCGTGGGTCTTGATTTCCTANTNTGAGGGNAGATTCTGCAGGTCTTCCCCTGAGCTGCACCGGGTGGTAAGGATTTGGTTGGTTCTGAAGATCTTTGGGGAGTCAGGCAGAGCAAGGATGGACTCTTAAGAACGGCAGCTGGAAAGAGAGCCGGCCCCACCCCTTGCTCATCACTGCAAGGGGTGAACTAGCCAGGGCAACGCTGGTGGTGAGGATGGGAAAGAGCTGTCGGGCTGACCAACCCTGCAACTACCCAGGCTCAGAACCAGGGTTAAGAGTTGGCACACTCCAACATCCACCTCANCTAGGGGGTGATCTCCATATGATCTGCTGGGGCACATGAAGGGGCATGTCCTGTAAATCCAAAGCTACAGGATCTCCACGACACAGGGCAAAGACAGGATATCCAAGAGGAGTCCCAGTGACGGCCCAGAATTGATAGTGTAGAGGAAGCCAGAGGCCTCGAACCAGATCAATGACTCTTTGCAATGAACAGGTGCAAGTTAAGATATATGGATAAAAGGGGTTATTGCGTGACTCACTGCGTCACACTGCAGCTTCCATGATGGGATTGAGTTTTCCTTTNTTTCTTTTTTTCTTTTTTTTTCCTCTTAAATTTCATTTTATTTGGGGGAGTCAGCTTGCAAGGGCAGAGGGCAGATACACAGGGATGGGGAAATGAATGGGATGGAAATGTATGATGTGAAAGACACAAAAAAATTTTAAAAAAGAAAGTTTAAGGAAAAAGAATACAGCTGGAGATGGGCACAGTGGTGCACTTCTTTAATCCCAGCACTCGGGAGGCAGTGGCAGATGGATCTATGAATTCAAGGCCAGCCCGGTCTACAAAGTGAGTTCCGGTGCAGCCAGGGCTACACAGGGATGGCTCTGGCCCTGCAGATGAGAGGGAACCATGTGGATTTGAACCAGTGCAGTGGGATCTCCATGCTAAGCCTGAAAAGCACTGTCTNCTTGTCCATNCTCCTGCCTNGGAAACGTGGCACTATCCTGCTTAAGCTCCAGGTCCTCCTCAGGTCCCCCTGGCCTGAAGGAGGCACCGTGATACACAGAGTTCCACACCTCNAGCCTGTGGCGGGGGCCTGGCCCTTTCCCATAGTTAAGNTCATACCACACAGAAGAAGACATGTCACAAGTTTTACTGAAGGAATTTTGCATTAGAGCCTCTGTCTGGCAAAGGGTAGTTTACACAGAAAATTTTAATGCAATCTCATTGTTTCCTGTCCCTACCCCTCCTGAGGTCCCAGCATAGGNACAGTCCACGTCACATTTGTCTTCATGGCCTCATCACCTGAGAAGAGTGTCTGAATTTTTACTACTGAAGGAAGAGACTANATATAATCCCAGACTCTCCTTCCAANTAGTTTATTTGATGACCACAGGGCCTAATTCCAGCNGGGAGCCTCTGCTGGGGGATGCTGGGAGAATAGGAGGGCTTTGGGACTTGAGATGAGAAACTGGAGCAACTGCGGCCATCTTACCACCATGAGGAAAAAGGCTAGAGTGGCCATGGGCCTCCACATTAAAACCAAAGGTGAAGCTGGCCCAGAAGAAGGCAGAGAGAAATGAATTATGATGGCATTTAGGATTCAGCTGTGCCTGAAGCAGTTGGTAAGACCCTGGGCCTGACTANACCCAAAGTCATACTGTAGTAACACAGGCAAACTTNCCAGGATAAATGCCATCACCCACTGGTAAGAATATGATGCTCCCTACCAAAAGTAGATAAACTGAGGCTCAGGGGNTCTGAGGTTGCATCATGGGATGGAGTAAAGAGACAGCTCAGGCCCCTGCCTAGCCAGGCTATGTGTCCAACTAAGCTAGGGTCATCAGTGGCGCCAAGCATTCCTCAGCTTCATTTATTATTTTGTTTTGAGACAAGGTTCCATGTAGCCCAAGCTGGCCTCGAACTCACCATGTAGCCAAAGATAAGCTTGCGATCTTCCTCCTTCCACCTCCCGTGTGCTGGATGACAGGTACATGCTGTCACAGCAAACGTCTGCCATACCAAGGNTTGACCCCAGGGCCTCACGCAAGCTAGGCAAGTGCTGTACCAACTAAGCTACATCCCCAGTGCCCCATTCCTCAGCCTGTGAATTGGCTTGTTTCTGGGCACTCCCGTCTCCTGCCTCATCACCTGTTCTAATTAAGGAGCCATGTGTCCATCTGGGCTCACACTGGAGGTTTCCATTTCCGGAGAGTATCAGCCTGGACTTTGCACTGTCGCGGGTGAGAAGTGAACATTACCTCATCTCCTTCGCTGTGAGATTGTGTGTGGGCTGGGCCGAGGCAAGAACTCAGCTCCATGGCACGGACTCAAAGGAGAATAAGCCCAAGATTTCTGTAAAGCTCATTCACCACGCATCTCGCATCTTGTTCTCACAGATTTGCAATGAGGGTCTAAGAGCCAGGCGAGCCGCTAGAACCCGGCCCGCTAATCACATGGTTATTGAATTCGACTCACGCATTGACACTTGAAATTGTTTCTTTCAAAACAAAACAGCAACAATGACAGAAGAAATAACAAAATCGGGCAGGGAGGAGGGGGGAAGAACAGCAGGGGAACAGAGGGATTTTATAAATATCTCTGTCGTCGAATCAAAGACAGTTTTCAACTGTCAGGATTCAATCAACAAAGCACTCAGGCAGGCCGGGGAGGCCGAGCCAACTTGGCAGCCATGACTCCATCTCTGCCACTGGATGCTGATCAGGAGTTCATTTTCATAGGCCACTTCCAAGCTGGGCCATTTGGACGATTGGAATAGATTGTTAAATTTAACACTCCATGTTGGCAGCTCCCGAGTCTCGGGAAAAAAAAAATCTCAGCAGTAACTCAAGCGAGGCTCATTTTGGGGCCACTGCCAACATAGGGGGAAGTGTGACCTTCGTGCAGACAGGATGCCTGCAGATGGAGAAGCACGGAGGAAGAGTTATGGCTCCCATGGATGCGTACAGAAGGGACCTATCACCTGCAAGGTCAGTTGTCCAGGAGAGAGGGACAGTCCACAGCTGCAATGATAGATTCAAGACAGACACGCACACAGGAGGGATACAGGACACAGGCATAGGACACTTGGCCCAGGAGCCATCCTGTGCCAGGGAGATTGGCGTGGGATGGAGCTGAGCAGAGTCATTTTTATTGCTGTTATTTAAATTAGTTTAGATGAGCTTCTTGTAACTATTGGAGCTGCAGGGCCTCAGACAGGAGCCCCGAGTTGACACTCATCTGGGCTGAGATGTTGACACNCACATGTCCACATCCCAGGGGCATGTCTAGGAAAATGGAAGAGTGGTGCCACAGCTCTAGGCACTTCTCAGTGGCAGAGCACTTGCCTAGTGTGTACAAGGTCCTGGCNTCCATCTCCAGAAGCACAAACAATAGCAGGGCCCATGNTGTCCTGAGTCTATGTGTAGTGTTGGTTTGTGCATACCCCACTCTCCNCGTATAACAAAGCCTAGACTTCCACCGGAAGTGCAGAAATCAACAAAGAATATGCNATGCAGCACACACTGGCTGGTTCTTCTATATCTCCCACTCCAGAAAAAAGACCCAGGATTGAAAGCTGTCACTCNGAAGCACAAGGCCTCATATGGCCAAACCTTTGTATATACAATTGATTGTTGTCNGACAAGGACACAGATGGTCTGAGACTCTGAAANTCTGCAGCCACGGAAGTGGTNGTCTAGGATCACAGGATGGCTCTGAAGAGGTCATCATGGGATCAGGCTTACATCGCAGGACCTCTAGCCCATTTGCCACCTCAGACTCCTTGGTTGTAGCTGCCGAAGAGGAGAGCTCCATACCCCAGGTCCCAGGAGGGCTGACTGCCATGGTCACAAGTCACTCAGCAGATGCTACCAGGATGGGTAGACAATGTTCAATAGCAAGAATTCACCATCTCCATCTCACAGAGACACTGTGATGAGGGCTGCATAGAGACAGCATCTTACCTGTTTCTCCATGACAACCTGGCTCCCCAGCTCTGGAGTTCACCCAGTGATCACTGACTACCTGCTACAAGATGGCCTGTCCTGGAACCCTGGTGTTCCCAAACCAACAAGCAGACACATCGGGATACTGTTCAGTGGCCCTGTGTCCCATGCTGGTGCCTAGAATGGAGTTTGGTTGGGAACAAACTCACACANTGTGACAGTTATGCAATATTCAATGGCCTGGGGACCCTGAGAGGTTTTGATTACCTTCAAGGTGTTAGCCATTATGGGGTCTGATGTGTTCTGTCATGTAGCGCTTTGTTTACCTCCATCCTGAGATGGCAGAGTCTGGGGCTCCCTGGACACCATATCTCCCTTTTTGAACTGGCTCAGTGTCTGACAAAGCCAGTACTGGAAGGAAGGCCATGGTCAGCGTGGGCAGTGCTCAGGCCGCGCCATCCAGAGAAGACCATGAACTTGGGGAAGAGTTCACCGGCTCGTTCCACTCCACCACCTCCCACCACCCTCCCTAATGTGCTTCTTTATTTGAGCCGTCGTTTCAGAGAAATCACAGAAACTGGCATTTGATTTTATCCAGTCTCTCCTTCCTCTGTCCTCATAGGAAAAGAAGCATCCATATGTCCAAAATAAAGACCGTGATGCAGAGACAAAAGGATGAAGGGAAATTGGATGACAGACAAAAGGGAAGGATGAGCAAACAGGTGGGGATGGCTCCTTTTCCAATCAGATAGATAACCCGGTCAATATGACCCCAGGCTCCCAGGGAGCCATCTGTAGAGGAGCCATATCCTGTCACCCTTATTAGACATTATTTGTGTTTCTGCAGACTCTTTATCTGTCTCAGATGGACCCGGCTTGGAGATGTAGCTTCCAAGTTGTAATGAATAGATGAGAGCAACATCCTGCTCCTCCCAGCCCTGGGGAGGAAGATAAGAATAATATCCTGACAAAATATTGTTTCTCAGTATGCTGGTCAACTTGTTATGACAGGCAGTGTGGTTGTGACAGTCCCCATGAGCAGTAGCTTAATGAAAGCTATACCTAATACAAGGTCTCGGTTAATGACTAGAAAAGAGGCTTCAAAATTCAGCTACCTGTTGCCTCTGGCTGATAAGCTCTGACTGGGAAAAGCAGACAGATTTTTATCACCACCCAGTTGGGTCGAGCAACTGAGTGTCCCTGTAAGAGCAAAGACCCATAACNATCATCAGACAAGCATGGGACCAAACAGAAGGTACAGGAGTCACCTGCAACCCATCCTGGCCAGCACTGAGCCAGGGCTCAAACACCCATAGCCCATGCCCACAGCCTAGCCTCTAGTCTCACAGAGGCTCAGGTGCAAGTGTTGTCATACCTCTGACTGACACTCAGTGGGTAAGCTCTGCCTGCTGGGGCCAACGGCCCTGCCAAGAGAATGAATGGCAGGGAAGGTGAGGACACTGGGCTTCAGGCAAGAGCAGAGAGAGATGACAGCCAGTCTGTCTCTGGTCTCCATATTCTAATTCTTCTGTGCCCCTCTTCCTCCCGGCCCCTGTTCTTGCAATAGAGACCTTCCCACCTGGGAAAGAGACAGGTCAGTAAGGCAAGCTTGGACTGAGGTAGGGGTGGGCTTCCTCAGCCCCATCCATCACAGTGTGGTGGAAGGCATACTCAATCATCTGGCCCTGCTTCCTTCCTTCATGATGTCTCTCCTGTTTTCTCTTGGCTTCTCTCACCTCTCTATCTCTGTCTCTCTGTCTCTGTCTCTCTGCCTCTCTCTCTTTCTGTCATAATGGAATCTTGCCATAAATACACCTAGATTTACACTTAACAACACATGTAATAAACCACTTAATAACAACAGCAGCTGTGAACTCAAATCCTTCCGTTCAGTGATGTCATAACAGACCATGACAGGAATGTGCCAAACTTACACAGCCAGAGCCTAGGTTCCCATCCCTCCATCACACACTGCAGCATTGGCCTGGCCTTTGCTTTTCCCTGGGATAGGATTTCATCCCAGGCCAGGGTGAAGTCAGTGAGCAACCCGCCTCCCCAAAGCTGGAGCAAGACACGCCCCTGGGCAGGAACTGTCTGCATGCTTTTCCTGCCACAGCATCTGATGGGACAGTTTTGCATGGTTTGTGTGTTACAAGACAGAGCTAGAGTCAGCCTAAGGGGAACCAGGGCACAGAGTGGAATAAAGGCCACAAAAGGGCTCTGCAGCCCCCAAGACTCAGTCTGGTGCCCAGTTATAAAAACCTCCCCAGGCCCAGCAGGCATGCACACACATATACATACACATACTTTACCCTCCCAGGCCCAGCACATACACACACCCTACCCTCCCAGCCAAGCACACAGATACAGACACGAACAGACACACACATACACACTCTCTCCTTCTCTCTCTCTCTCTCTCTCTCTCTCTCTCTCTCTCACTCATACACACACACACACACACCCCTGGGCTCACCTGCTGCAGAAGCTGGATCTCCTGCTGCTTGGCATTGAGGATAGCCAGGGCTTGCTCATGCTCCAACTCCAGCTGTTGCCGCCGTTCAGCAGCCTCTCGCATATGCTGTGGGGACAGGGAGGCCCCTGAGCACCTGCTGCCCACCACCATGCAAGTACAGCAGGCTTCCTCTGCCCTCACCCCCACCCCCCGGGAGCGGCACGACACACCCGCCTCCTCTCCCAGGCTTTTTCACTGGGAGGCAGAGAGATTGGGAAACCCTGGTCCCCAGGCACCCTCCCCTGCTTTGGCTGTCTATATTCACAGCACAGGAGTTCTGGCAGAGCTGAGGCTCAGGCAGAGGGAACCTCCTCTTCCCCCAGTGTTGCGTGGGAAGGCGTTTGCTCCTCTTCCTCTGCTTTAACTCAGGTATTTTGCAAACACCAGACAAGGCTCCTATCTGCTCCTGCCCAGCCTGCACTTCTTCCGGCTTCTTACCTGCATCCGAATCACATGACCCTCCACTAACATTGGAGGAGAATGCTATAGCTCTCCTTTTTCGACCATGGGGAAACTGAGGCACGGTCTCATACAACAGGTAAAGTGCACATCTATCCAGGATCAACGCCAGAGGCCACACTTTCCACAGAACCTCAGAGTCCCAGGTTTATACCCTCACCGCTAGCTCTGTCCTTCAGTATGTCTC
Source organism: Neotoma lepida (assembly GCA_001675575.1). NCBI lineage: Eukaryota > Metazoa > Chordata > Mammalia > Rodentia > Cricetidae > Neotoma > Neotoma lepida. The sequence goes on from LZPO01116974.1 coordinate 77,641, forward strand.
CCAGAGATGGTCCCAATGCATGAGGTAGCTTCTCATTTGTCTGGAGACCACACAGCCATCTTCACTAGAAAGACAAGTTCAAGCCCTTATAGCCCAGGGGCTGATGCTCACCTTTGACCTCTGATCACCACCAGCCCACTCCAGAATCCCAGTCATGACGATCAACAAGAATGTCAGAGGCTACAGAACCCAAGCACAGTCACTTTGACCAACCACCAGCCTGGCCACACCAGCATGTGTGTGAGGAAGAACCTCATATGTGAGATGCTTCCCAACATGGAGGTCGCCAGGAACAAAACATTCACANTTAATTTTTACTTCCTTCCTTATTTTTTTATATTATGAAACATCTATGGCCACCTTTCCCAAAGTTTGAATCTCGTGTGTGTGTATGTGTGTGTAGTATATGTATGCATATACACACGTGTATGCAGGTGCCCTTGCATGTACCCTCAGAGGGCAGAGGATGACGTTGGGTGCCTCCCTGTATAACTCTCCACCTTATTTTTTGGGATAGGATCTCGCATCAACTTGGAGCTCGTTGATTGGCTAGGCTATCTGGCCAAGAAGTCCTCAGGATCCTTCCGTATCTGCTCCTCACCCTCACCCCCAGTGCTGCGATTACAGGCCATGCCTGGCTTTTTATGGGCGCTCGGGATCTGAACTCAAGTCCTCACACTTGTACTGAAGGCACTCTANCCACTGAGCTAATCCCTTAAAGTCTGAATCCTTTGCCTGTAAGTCTAAGTTCCTCCCAAAGCNGGAAGGTTTCAACACATATTACCTGGGTACCAGAGACNGAAGCAAGTCCAACCGTTCCCTTAAAAATGGGCANGTGGTGGTTTTCCATCTGCAATTGACCCTGCAGACCTGTTACCCTCCTTCTAGGCATCCTTTGAGGGTCATGAATATACTTATGTTTATGATGAAGGGGAACCCTGGCACATGGGACAGAGACTCAGACCTGCCTCTTTTGCTTCAACTAGTTGATTCATTATAATTTATTTTTAATCTGGCAATTTGATTGAGTCTTGNGTTTTTGTTGTTTTGTTTTACTATCTTTATTTAGTTGGTTTTGAATTGATTGATTGATTGATTGACTGATTGATCGATGACAGGATTGATAGGTAACCAGGCTGACCATGAAATTGTGATCCTCCTGCCTCAGCTCCCAGGGTGCTCATATAATACACATGTGGCACCGTGACAGTTTGGTGCCAGGCTGGCCTGGAACTCACTCCGTAGCTGAGGACGGCTTTAAATTTCTGGTTCTGCTTCCACCTCCCGAGTGCTAAGATGCAGGTGTGAACCATCACACTTGGTCTGTCCGTTACTTAGCGTGGAATCCAGGGCCCATGCACGACAGCGTGTACCCTACCAAATAAGCTGCACACACCTNCCATNGCCTGATGGCAGAGTTTTAAAGTTACNTCATGAAACGAGAGACATGCCTNTGGGGGAAGGCAAGTGACACTTTCCTGAGTATCCCCACCTCACGGCACCAAAAGATCCATTCTCCTCAGAAACANTGTGGAGCCTGTTTGCCATAGTGGTGATAGAATCATATCCTACTGCACTCTAGATCTATGCTCTGTGTCTGAGCCANACCCTCAGCCCCTCACTGGGGGATTCTAGGCAAGAGCTCTACCACTGAGCCACNCCCCCATCTCCTCACTGGGGATTCTGGGTGTTGTAGTTTGCTTCTCTGTTGCTGTTATAAAACACATAGCAAAACCAACTTGGGAAGGGGAGGGTTTGTTTGATTTACAGGTTACAGCCCATTAGAACTCAAGGCAGGAACTGAAGCAGAAACCATGAGGAAGGCTACTTTCTGGCTTGCTCTCCATGGCTTGCTCAGCCTGCTTTTTTCACACAACCCAGGACCATCTTTTCCAGGAGTGGCACTGTCCATAGTGGACTGGGCCCTCCACATCAGGAATCAATCAAGAAAACGTCCCACAGACCTGCCCATATGACAATCTGATGGAAGCAATTCCTTGATTGATGCTTTCAACTCTAGTTTGTGTCAAGTTAACAACATCTAACTAGTATATTAGGCAAGTTCTCTAGCACTGAGCCACATCCCTAGCTCCCTCACTGGAGAATTCTAGGCAGGTGTTTTACCACTGAGTCAAGCCTCCTACCCCTTACTGGGGTTTCTAAGCAAGTTGTCTACCACAAAGCCACACCCCTAGCCCCTCACTGGTGGATTCTAGGCACACACNCTACCACTGAGCCAAGACTTCAGCCTAGCCTGAGCCTCTGTTTTCAATGGACACAGGATTTCAGCTGGTTGGTTGTCAGCTTGGGAAAGTAAAGTCTTCCCTTTCCCATGGTGCAGTGTTCAGGCACCATGACCTCTGCATCCCCTTTACTGTCTCCATAAGTCACTCCCAGGGAACTCCAGAGCTGTAATTATCCTGCACCTCCGCAGACAAAAGTGATGGTTTCACTGTTGCTATGGAAATGCTCGCAGGAACTCAGCATGCTGGGAAAACAGAACTTCCCAAGATATGAACAAAAACCCNTAAGACAGTTACTATAACCTGTTCACACTGGGGCGGGGCGGGGTCATTCCATCTGACTGAAGACAGGGCAGACAGAGGACCACCAGGCAGCCATGAGAGGTACCCTGGGGATTTTCCCAGAACCTCAGGGACACCAAAACTGTAGCTTCTCAGACCCCTCGCACACCAAGGCACAGTGTTAACATACACTTCCTCCACATCCTTCCCACCATCGCTAGCTGACACAGAACACCTGATGCTGTGTAAATAGTCACATTCTTAAGGGAACAACAATGGGAAAAAGTTGCACTCCGGTACAGGTGCACGCTTTTAAGACATCTCCATCCATGTCAGCTGAATCCTCAGACAAGAGAGCCACAGGCAGTGTACCATCTGGATCCTTGCTGACTGCTCTAGTGTTGAGTCCTTCAGATCTGACTTCCTGAGCAGGAGACGGGCTATGTGTGGGTATGTTTTCATGGAGTCTTCCCGTCTGTTAGTCTCTATATGTGTGGTTGGTTCTGCCTGGCTGTGGCTGCCAGTTTGGGCCTGGAGATTTCTAACCGTAACTATTGCAGCCTTCACTCCCCTCTCCAACACCTTCAGTATGATTTTATTGACCAGCAGCGCAAAGCACAGTGCGTTCTTAGGACACAAGGTCCAGCAGATCCCCCATCCCATACCAGCAGAGCCCCTGGACACATCCATCGGAATTTTCCGGGTTCCTAGGGGGCATTGGGACCCCTTATATCAGTCGCCAGCTCCTCACACAACACTTAAGGGTGGGAGGGTTTAGCCTGGATCCTGGTTTAAAAGACATCAGACCATCATGAAACGGAAAGCAAGGTAGCAGGGGGAGCAGAAGCAAGGTTGCATTGTAACCTTCAGAGGCCCACAGCGGCACAGCGCCACAGCCTCCCAGAACAGTACCACCAACTGGGGACCAATGGCTCAAACACATGATCCTATGAGAGGCATTTCACATCCAACCCACAGCACCCCCAAACACTGACCATTGAGGTGACCAGGGGCTCTACCCCTAGCCCTACAAGTGACCACGGCAGCTTTGGTAAGACGATGATGGGAAGTGAGACACAGGCTGGACCAAACACGTGCCAGCATCTTACCAAGTTGATGCTGAATCCAGTGCCGCTGTAGTTGCTACTCTATGACAGACTCAGAGAGGCCAAGCTTGTTGCTCAACACCACACAGCCAAAACATGGCAGAGCCTGAACATCATCCGAGAATGTCAAAGCACAAAGCCAGCACNTCCCTGACCGCCACCATGGCCATCGCCAAACTCCAAGAGGGGCAGGTGGGCCTCCTCTCATCCCATGGACCCTGTGCAGCAGCCGCCTTGCAGCTGTTTAATTGCACAATTACCCCAGCTAATTTCTGTGCTTCTGTTTATTTTGGAAGCAGGCGATGCTAAATGCAGCCCGGGCACTCTTTATTTAGTGCGGGGAAGGAAGTGATTAGTGAGAGGAGGAGACCACACTCCTCANGAGGACTCAGGAGACATATTAGCCAAATGCGGACGCAGCTCCAGATGTGGGGNTTGCAGGCNGTGGCTGTGGGTCCTCAGAGGTCGCAGGGGAANCAGACACTTGCGCTTCCTGCTGGGAGGCACAAAGCTGATGCCGGCTCTAGCACCAGGGGGAGGTAAGTCANTTTCACCTCCTCCATGTTGGTAGAGAGGTATTAGGNCCCTGGGGAAATGGTCCTGGCAGTAAAGTGCTTGCCTCNAAAGCATGAGGACTTGAGTTCAAACCCCAGAAGCCACATTGAAGAGCCAAGTACAGAGGTGTTTGTGTATAATGTCAGCACTAGGGAGGTAGAGACAAGCCGATGCTTAGTGCTTGCTAGCCAGCCTAGACTAATCNGAGTTCCAGGTCAGTTAGAGACCCTGTCTCAAACAAAAAGGGGACAATGGCTGTATTACTCAGGGCTCTCTAGAGGAACAGAACTTACAGAATGAATCTATGTATACATAGAAAGGGGATTTGTTAGAACGGCTTATAGGCTGTGGTCCAGCTAGTCCAACAATAGCTGTCTACCAAAGGAAGGTCCAAGAACCCAATAGTCGCTCAGTCCATGAGGCTGGGTATCTCAGCCAGTCTTCAGTATATGCTGGAATCCCAAAGCTCTATTGCCAGTGAAGGAGTGGACTTGCCAGTGAGAGCGAGAGCAAGCAGGCATAGAGGTAGTGTGGTAGCTTGAGTAAGAACGGCCCCCATGGGCTCACGTGTTTGAATTCTTGTTCCATAGGGGGTGGCACTATTATTAGGAGGTGTGGCCTTGTTGAAGTAGGTGTGGCCTTGTTGGAGGAAGTGTGTCACTGTAGGGGAGGGCTTTGAGGTCTCAGAAGCTCAAGCCTGCCTAGTGGTTCACAATGCACTTCTGCTGCCTGCAGATCCAGATGCAGAACTCTCAGCTCCTTCTCCAGCACCGTGTCTGCCTGCACGCTGCCATGTTTCCCGCCATGACGATAATGGACTAAACCTCTGAAACTGTAAACCAGCCCCAATGAAATGTTTTCCTTTTTAAGAGTTGCCATGGTCATGGTGTCTCTACACAGCCATAGCAACCCTCACTAAGACAGCTAGTTTCCTTCTTCCGTGTCCTTTATANAGGCTGCCATCAGAAGGTGTGGTCCAGANTAAAGATGGATCTTCCTACCTCAAAAGATCCAGATTAGAAATGTGTCTCCCCACTTCAAATGATTTCATTAAGAAAATTCCCTTACAGGTGTACTCAGCCACTTGAGTTTTAGTTAATTCAACATGTAGTCAACATGTACTCATGACAACCAAGAGTAGCCATCACAGTGCCTGGAAAATGACAACGGGTTGTCCTCTGGCCTCCACATGTGCGAGCGCGCGCGCACGCACGCGCACACACACACACACACACACACACACACACACACGAGGTCCCCAAAGGATAATAGACTGAGGCTTTTTAAGCAGCTGAGGGAAGAGGCTGGCTGGTAGCTGTCCTTGCTTCAGTGTCCCCCCCACTCTCCAGCCAACCAACCCATGTCCCCTCAGTACTGCCATACAGCTGGCCTCCTTGGTCACAGGACCTTCAGAAAGGATGGGTTCCACTCACATACCCACTGAGAACTTCCACTCCCTGTCAGCTCTGTGCCTGCATCCTTCACCTGGAATTCCCCTGCAAACATGACAGCAGAGGTGTCACCATTCTGTGTCCTTCTCTGTCTCCTCAGACAGAAACCCTCATCAGCTCTGATGAGTTCTGGGCCAGTCCTCCTAGACACAGTCCCTGGACATCTCTCTGTGGGGCTCCTGTTGCTCTTGTGGGTATAACAACAGAAATGACCACTACTCTGCTTCTGTCCTTCCTAGGTGAGTTGACCTGCTTCCCCGTCCTTATTGTCACTTGCATGCTTGGCTTCCAGAAGGATCTTCTCCATTTATTGTCAGAGGTTACTTTGGAGTCCCTAGGGGTCCGACAAAGCCCAGACTCAGCTTGTCCCACAGACAAGCCCTGATCTCTTAATCAGTGACGTTGGACCTCAGCAGATACCAATGTCAAGCCACCAGCTTCTGTAGCTTGANATGGGAACCATCGTCAGTCTCCTTCCGTCATCACTCAATATCCAAGACAGTAAAAGGCCTTTTTTACCGTCCAGTCTTCCCCTNCACCTCCTGGCATCTGCATCTGCCACCAAGTGAGTCCCAGCCCCTCCCGCTCAGGTCATGATCAGATATCTCCTTGGCCCAGGCCTGCCTACTCCTTCAGCAGTACCTGAGAGACAATTCCTAGTCGAGCTATATTCTTCCCCTTACTGTAAAAGCTCAGTAGCCACCACCCAACTTGGGAAAAGTTTAGACTGGACCACAGCTGGCAGGCAACTTGCTGCTGGCCTGAGCTCCTCACTGCCCCATCAACACCATACTTAGCCACTGTGACCTCTCCTTCTGCACCAGCGCCACCCCACTGCCAGGTCTCAGCCCACCCCATGTCTAATGTGACACAAAGTTTTCTNGGGTGTCTACACAGCTGACCATCTAGTGTGTTTATTCGATGTCACTTCTCCTCTGACCTGTCACACCACACAACAACCGGATTGGAAAGTCTGGCTTGTGACTGGGCCACTCTTCCAGCCCATGGCCCTATTCTCTCCTCTCCACATGAATGGCTTTTTGCCATCCTTCTANAGCTGCTCTGAGGGGACCAGGGAAGTTGAAGGATCCTTGTGTCCCCAGTCACTCTAGGTGCTTCCACTTGTACATGTGACTTGTA
>LZPO01116974.1:123826-135820 GCA_001675575.1 Neotoma lepida
ACCCTTCACCAGGCACAGCTGAGTGTCTGTCCTCTGGGGCCTTCTGAGGACCCAGTCTCACCTGGAATAACCTTGGCAGGAGCCCAACCCCCTTCTCCCCAACCTGGATGGCAACAGGATTTTTCTACTGTGTACCTGTTCTTTCCCATGACGCAAATATGAGCCATGACAGCGACTCACATCATATGCGACTATCCCAAATGGAAACCTGCTTCTGAAAGGAGAAGCCACTGGTAGGAATCAACCCTTAGGACCTAGAATATCTCACCCCACCCAGCACCCCAGAGCGCAGTAAAAATTCCTCATAATCATATGCATATGTGAGGGGTAAATTGTACCACGCCACCAGATCCCTACGTCAAGGCTCCNGGGTCTCATTATGTTGCTTTCTTTGAAGACAGGCTCATGGGTAAGTATAACTAAGTTAGAATGAGGTCACACTAGGGGAAGATAGCCTGCAGTCATATACCCGCTGACCTTATTAAAGAGGACATTTCAAAGGCACAGAAGGACAGAGGCAAGGGACTATCTGGGGACTGAGGCAGAGATTAGGGTGGGGCTCTGAAGGCAAGGACCACTCAAGATGGTCAGCTACCAGGANGGAGGCTTGGGGTTGATGGTCTCACAGTCAGTATTAGTTACTTTTGCATCTTTATAACAAAATACCTGATACAAGNAATTTAAGGGAAGAAGGGTTTATTGTGGCTCACAAGTTCAAAGGGTTCAGTCCATCCTAGTGGAGAAGGCATAACAGCCTTCATGGCCCATGAGTATGAAGGAGCTCTTACTCACAGAACCTCAGACAGGAAGCAGAGAGCATGAGACAGGAAGTCAAGATGGGCTACACCTTCCAGTGCTCCTGAAGGCTAATGTCCCTCCAAGTTCTGCCTCCTGAAGGTTAGAAATCCATTTCAAGCAAGCCCCCTGAACTGCCACACTGTCTATTCAGCCCACCCTCTTCTTGTTCTACGGACTCTACAAGAGCAAGGTTCATGTTGGCTTGCATCATTAGATACGGGCAGAAGAAACGCCTCTTGTGAACCTTCTTAGATCTTAAAACATTTGTCTGTTTCTCTCCCAGTCTTTTTTTGAGTACTCAGCAAGTGAAATGGGTGTCTANCTTGAAAATGGATTCTATGAAATTACTTCAAAGCTACCCACCAAGGAACTTGGGGTGCTTATATGCCTACTAAGTCCTTGAGAGAGTTTAGAATGGTCCATTAGAAACAAACAATGCCAGGCGGTGGTGGCGCACACCTTTAATCCCAGCACTCGGGAGGCAGAGACAGGTGGATCTCTGTGAGTTCGAGGCCAGCCTNGGCTACCAAGTGAGTTCCAGGAAAGGCACCACCAAAGCTACACAGAGAAACCCAGTATCGAAAAACTGAAAAAAAACAAACAAACAAACAAACAACAACAACAACAAAATCAGTTTACACCAGGAGAATTATGGGCACACACACACAGCTGTAAGTCCCCAAGGTGGATCAGCCTCAGGAATAGTGAGTGGCCCATGTGTCAGACTGGCACTTGGGCTGGATATACACGGGACTCTGCTAGACAGGAGCAAAGAAGGCAGTGACCACAGTAAACAAGAGTCTTCTCTCTGGGGAGCTGTCTGCATGTGACNGCTTGTCATAACTCTTTGGCCACTTTCAAAAAGGAAGGAAATGTGGAAGACAGGAGCTTGCATGGACTCCCTGTGCCCTGCACGCAATCCAAGCAGAAGTCTGTGACAGCTGGGTCAGCATGACTGATGTGGGCACAGACCCGTGTCCTGTCCACTCTCCTCCCTGTATCCTTCATTCTAAAGACAAAACCAGAAGCTGGCAGCCCTGGGTGCCATGTGGAATTTACCAGTGAAGCATCACTGTCCGGGGTTTGGATCTCTATCTAAAGGGTTTGCAAAACCCATTTGTGAGTTAGCTGTACACATGGCACAGGGGCCCACATTGCCCCTCTCATGATGTCAGCACCCTTTAAAGCAGTCTACAGTGCTCTCCCATGAATAAGTGANCTGCTGGGTACTTAGCACACACTTCTCCATACCCAGCTTTTNCTCAGCAAAACATCACATAGACACTCCAGGCTGGGCTCATCTGAACAGGATGCTAAACCAGCTCAAACACTGTGAAAGAAANGGGTACCTCCTTGTCAGTGGTCCTGAATACCAGGTCAAAGGTCAGTAGGAGGCTGGAGGAATGGCTCNGCAGTTAAGAGCATTGGCTGTTCTTCTAGGGGAATTGGGTTCAACTCCCAGTCAGTACATGGTGGCCCACCACCATCTCCAACTCCAAATTCCAGGGGAATTGATACCTTGCCTTGCCTCTGTGGGCATCACCAGGCACTACACACAGTACACAGANATACATGCAGACAAAACACCCACACATGTAAGTAAATACAATTTTTAAATTAAAAAAAGGTCAATAGGTTAANGTTCAGTCTCTCCAATTCTTTAAGATTTATTTTTAACTCTGTGTATGAGGGANTGTATATGTGCATNCAGTGCCCACAGCATCCAGAAGAGGGCATTGGGTTCCCNAGAGGNGGTTGTGCACCTACCAACATTNGTGCTGGGGACTGAACTCATGCCTACTTATAAAAACAGCCCACGCTCTTACCACTAAGCCATCTCTTCAGCCCCTTTCTCCAGCTCTTAATGAAGCCTTTCAAAGACATAAAGAGGTAAAGTACATGGAGAATGACCTATGAAAGTGTCGACCCAACCTAGGATGGAGGTTGTGTTCAGTGCCAATCGAATTTGAATGTTTAAACCAACACCTTGCTGTGGCAGGTCCCAGAAGAATCACCTTTTCCATCATAACGTTTACTTAAGTCTATGGCGCAGCCCACCACTGCCGCATGCATCCTGGCTCAGTATTGGGTGCAGGTGTCTCCACGTTACCATACCCGAGTTGTTCCCGCCACCATCTCAGCAGATTGACTCTCCTTTTAAGCAGTAAGTAGCCTTGTGTCACTTTCCCATGTGTATGATTGATGGAGAGCCAGCTCAGGAAGAGAATGGGTTTCCTAAATTCATTAGTCATTTTTTTTTTTTTTTGGCACTGGTGACGGGAATTGAACCCAGGGTCTTATGCATTCTAGACAAGCAGTTTACCACTGAGCCACATCTCAAATTCTGTATCTTTTATTTTGAGACAGACTTGAAAGGTTGCCCAAGCTGTCCTTGAGCTTACCCTGAACATCAGGCTAGNCTCCTGTCTCAATATTCTAGCTCAGCGGCACAGTGATTTTTCTCATGTCCTAATTAGTTCTAAGTGGAGAAGCGCCTATGGTGCCAAAATGTAGACTGAAGTGGAAGAAGGCCTTTTCCTGAACCATTGGGGACACTCCAGGCTAGAGAGTCCAAGACTAAGAGATAAGGAAACTCCAGGGGAAGTGGCATCCTTTTAAAGAGCGGCAGTTACTATGGCTGCTGTTTTTGTTTTATATCAAGGAACACTGTGGGTGGGTGGCCTCCAGAAAAAGCATTACTCCTTTGAGACTGTACCTCTCTGAGTGCAGCCCAAATGTCTTGGGGCCCCAGGCACCAGCAGCAGGCCTCCGAGGTCTTCAGAAGTGAACTCATCTATAACGAACAGGACTATGGCTGCTGGGCTCATGGGAAGACCCCAGTGCCTCTCCTGGGGAATGTGGAACGGGGCTCCTGGTGTCCTCCAGCAGCTCCATCTGTACCCCCCACCCTCACACTCAGCTCAGCGCTCCTTTCCCAAGCTCTGTGACAATCACCCTGCTGCAAAGCCTAGATCGGGTCTTTCCACTCACGGGGGACACCTTCACAGGAGGCACCATATGGTCTATTCTCAATACTGGGTAGAAGAGGGGCTGAGGACTGGACACTGGGGTGCAGGTCGTCTAACCACCCCTCTCTCTCTCTCTCTCTCTCTCTGGTGGAAAGTGCCAGATGAGCCTGGGTTCCTGTGGGACAGCAGCAGTGAGCCTAGGTTCCAGCCAATCAGAACGGACAGGTGGTGGGAGTGAGAATCAAGCTTCCCCAGGCTGTGAAAACTGCAGAGGCAGGGGTTTACTTAGCACTACAGCATGCCATATGCTGTGGAAATAGATACAAGAATCAAACAGCCCTCGAAAACAGAGGCAGAGTCCCATGCCTAGTAATGAGCACACCCTTGTCCCAGTCTTCAGCTGCTGTCCCAGACACGGCTGCACTGGACACCTCTGTATGCAACTATCGCCTGGAATTCGCTGGATACCCACAACTGCCAGGCCTGTTCCAGGCCCTGAGCACCACACTAGAGAAAAAAGTGCCACTCTCATTGCGTGGGAGAAAAACAACTGCAATGGGTACAACATACAGGCCAGGGAGAATGCTGCAAAATCTGAACAGGGCAGAGGGACAGAAAGAATGGGTTAGGCGGGTGGGCAGCAAGGGCCACCCTGTATCAGCTCATATCAGCCCCTGAGGGCGGCCATGAGAGTCTCTGTCTGGCCCAGGTCCACTGGAGCCTAGTGGTTGAAAATAACCCTCCTGTGTCTTCCTCCCCCAGAGATGGCAGCTTACCAGACCCCGTGCCAGGGAAGATGGAAGCCAAGCGAGATAAAGAAGGAGCTGGGGTGGCTCTTCAGGGACGAGTTCTCCAGACAGAAGCCGTGCTGGTGAAGACATGAAATGGGGACAGACTGGAAGACAGTGAGCCTCTGGTGTGGCTAGGCTGGACAGGCTAGGGGTGGATCATGGGGGAGAGGGAGGAGCTGCCCATGGGCGTGTCCTGTGGATATGCTAAGAACCTTGGATCTTATTTTGAGCATGAAAAGATGTCTCTCTGAGCTTCGTGAGTCTTTTAATGCAGACTTGAATACCATAAGGCCAAAGCAAAGTAAGATAAGAAAGAAAATAGGGAAGGGAATGGAAAAGGGGAGAGAGAGGGGAAGAAGGGAAGAGGGGGGCTGGGCCAGTAGGCAAAGAAAGGGTATGGCTTCCTGCCAGGGGACAAGACCATTGCACCTACCCACAAAGGAAATGGTTCAGATACTATCAGGGGCCCGCTATGAACTGTGGCTTCCACACCCCACAAATCTGTGGTCTCAGTAGATTGTTGTCTAAGTCCCGAGAGCAGCTCAGCTGGCTCAAGCCCTGTCGTGACGTCTCTGGAGCAAAGTGGAGGTGTTTACCTCCTCCAGCAGAAGCAGATGGTGCCTGGGGGTGTGTGCCCATGCACTTGCTCATACTCAGACCAAAGTAATCGCCCAAAAAAAAGAGAATCCAGCCAGACAGTACTGCTCCTCCTGGCCAAGTGTCCCGCTGGGCCTGGAAAGCTGCAAGAGAGGAGGATTAAGGAGGGGCCGAGAGACAACGGCNGGATGAGAGGATGGCACAAGCTCTTTAGCACANGCTGCTGGAAGCAGCGGTTGGAGCTGCCTAGGCATATGNGGGCNCCACATGGCATAAACNAAGTCCCGAATCCTAAANGCATCACACCAGGGGAGAAATTGCAAGACGATGGGTTTCCATCACGGCCCGGCAGGCTCAGGGCCAGGAAGCAGAGACCTTCCCGGGAAAAGAGCTGACACCACAGCCAGGAGGAAAGCGTAAGTAAGCACTTTGTGCTCAGTTGGGGCCAAAGACTGAAGACTGAGCCAGCTACGGATTGAAAAATGAGCTGGGTAGGCTGACCCATGCTTGAGAGCCCCAGTCCTTTGGAGGCTGAGACAGGAGGATAGCCGTGAGTTCCAAACCAGCCCTGAGTGCACAGTGAGTTCAGACTGGCCTGAGCTAGAGTGCGACTCTTATCAAGAGAGCAAGAAGGGGAGGGATTTTTTTTTAAGTGACTAATGGGGACTTAGAGAGTTTGGCTTAGTGGTTAAGACAACTTATTCTTCTTACAAAGGACCTGGGTTTGATTCCCAGCACCCACATGGAGACTGGCCACTTCCTCAGGCATCAGGCACGCGTATGGTGCACAGAAATACACGCAGGCAAAACATTCATATACACGAAATAAATCCAAGAAGGAAAAAAAGTGACTAATGAACCTCTACTGATGGGAAGTAAGGAAGGAAAGAGAGAGGTCCTCTCTGCCAGGCATGGTGGCCGAGATGGGCCACGGTGCATCGCAGTCTTCATGTCCTGAGCACAAGCCACAGCTTGAGGCCTCTCTGTGCACTGACCTCAAACCCATCACTCCAACTCTGTGCTTTCTCATCTATAAGACGGGACAGTGACGCGCCTGACTCTGGAGACAGATGCAGCAACGGGTTTGATTGGATTTGCATTGTAAAGACAAAGACCAGGAAGTGGTACTTCATGCTGGCTATGGCCACAGCTGCCTGCAATGGTTCTTGCTGTCACCATAATCAGAAACAATCCAGACACTGCTGGGGACCATGAACGGGAAGCCACATCCCTCTCAAATGTCTCTCAGTGGCAAAGCTGACTTCAGACACTTTCTTTGAAGAAATGGTGTGGCAAGTAAGAAATGGTGTGGCTGTTGTAATTCCAGCACTTGGGAGGCTGAGGCAGGGGGATTTCCACACGTTTCCAGGCAGCCTGGGCTACACAGTGAGGTTCGGGTCAGACTGGGCTAGGATGAGATTCTTTATCAGAAAAAAAAAATGAACAAAAGAGAGGAAGAGAGGCAGAGAAGGGGTAAGAAGGAAGGGAGACAGGAAGGCAGGAAGGAGGAATGACTGTATAAAGATTGACTGCCCCAGTAACCAATCAGNAAACACTCAATGGGTGGTCTCCTAAAAGATCCCTGCATTTCATGGCTGTCTAGCCCCTGAAGAATTTGCAGACTAAGATAAAAACTGAGAGGAGGACTCCCTCCCCTCCCATCCTGTCCCATGGAGCTGGGTGGCAGCTCCCAAATCACACTGCTCAGAACTCGAGAGCACTTTGTTGANTGACTCCCCTCCTTCTTCCTCCTCCCCATGCTCCTCCTCCCCCATCTCCACCAGCCCCGCAGGCTCCTCAGCCCTCAGAACATCCAGTGCCATTAATGTTCTCAACCTTGGCTCCTGGTGTTTCTCCACCCTGCCTGTAATGCCTTCCCTCCCCAGGTCATCATCCAACTCCTCTTCAACCTTCAAAACCCAGCTTGGGTCCTGCCCCCTCCAGAAGTCTTTCTTCCTGGTCCTGCCTCCAGCTCTTCCCCAACTCTGTGTCTCAACCCTCACACAAGCAGGTTCCCCTTCCTCCAGTGCCAAATCCACACCCTGACTATTCTGCTCANGTAGGAATATTTTTATATAAATCGATTCAATTCACTTTCTTCTAATATTTTATCAGATAAACTCACCTTCAAGAACACTAAATTTTACCACAGTGAAGCAGACCTCCAGTATCACCCTCCTCTAAAGAGTAAATAAAAACATAAACAGAACAGACCATATCCTGTTAGACACTGTGTACCACTAGGGCTATCACATAGGCTATCAATCAGAGCTGGGACGCAGTGATGGGGCGAAGCAAGGGTGGGGGTGGGGGCTCTGTCAGGAGGCCACGGAGATACTGTACACAACCTGGAGACCCTCCCACCCTCAGGACAGAGGTCTTGGGAGAGCGGAAGTTGGTACCATGGGATTCAATGTCTTGTAACATATCGGGACATGTTCCTATACATCAAATTCATGCTTGTCACCAGGATATATTATACTGTTGTGTCCAAAGCCTTTTAAGAAATAGGCATTCCTTGTTTTCTCCCCAAATGAGATTCAGCTTGCTGCTTCCTGGGGTCTGTGAAGGTGCCCCGTGATCAACATTGCTCACAGAAGGTATTCATTCCGTGGACACTTTATTAAACTGCCATGATTGAAATTCTTCCCTGTAACCCGTGAGTCCCCTGGGTGGAGGGGGTGGGGATTTGCAATGATAGAATCAGGATTTCCTTCTGAAATTAATCTCTCCAGGACTCAAACGCCGCTGGGCTGGACACTGGGAAATTGTCTTCTGCCCTGGCCTCTGAGAAAGCTGGTGGCTCCATGCTGGTCACACCTGCTACCCAGTGACCAAAAGATCAATATACTAAACCTCCAGGGATGGGATACGCCTTAATATTCCAGTTGCATCCAGTACAGCAACACACTCCNCTGATTCCTATTCAGAAGACCGTCTTGGCCAAATAAGAGGTTCTCACANGGGTGTGGAGAGATCTCTGTCAGTGAGGTGGCCTGAGTTCAATCCCTAGAACTCATGGGAAAAGCCAGGCAAATTGGCATGTGGGTGTAATTCCAATGGTAGGGAGAAGGAGACAGGAAGAACCCTGGGGCTTGCTGGCCAACTAGACTAGTTTACTAGGCAAGTTATAGCCCCGTAAGAGACTGTCTCAAAATACAAAACAAGTTGGGTGGCACCTTCGGAATGACACCCAAGGTTGTCCTTTGGACTCTGTACTCACTAGTACACATGTGTACCTGCACACACACAAAGAGATACACACACACAAAAAGGAAGATTTTCACCAACACATGTCTATACACACACACACCCACTCACATCCACTCACACCTATGCATTCACTTGCATACATATACTTATCTAATGCTTTTCCTGTGGCTGAAATGAGAAGCTGACTGGAGATTCATCTCTCTTGAGTATTAACTGACCATTCACACTCGCAACTGAGCCTGTCCCCATCTGTCAACCATGAATGTCTTTCTCCTACAAGGCTTCTTTGAAATCTCAGCTGCAGGATGGGTCAGCCACAGGACAGTACACAAGCTGTGGTATACGGCTCCTGGCACATGGACAGCTGAGATTGAATCGTGCACCAGTCATGAGGCTTCCTCCCAGACACCCCACTTTCTGCCTAGTGGACAGCTCCTGCCTGCCACGTTTCCTGAGAACTGAAGGGGACCCCGGAATAATGGGAATTGTCATCTCTAAAGCTNGTAACGCCAAGGCAGTGTGAGAAGAGCCAACCCCACTGTTGAACGCTCTGGTGTCTGTGCAGTCGCTTCCTTCTGGATAAACTATAGTGCTCTCCCCACACTGGGCCAGTCTTACCAGCAGCCATCATGGAGAGACCCCAGTCCTCGATGGCTGCCTCTGGGCTCCTTGGCAGACTGCATCCACTACCTGAGCGGAAAGCACCTGGGGTCTCCCCCAGTTTTTCCCTCACATGGTGAGTGTCCATCAAAATAAAAGCCCCGAAGCCACCCAGCCCCTCTTCCTCCTGTGGTACCCACCCAGTAAATCATTCACCATTTTTATGGGCTTAGCGTTTTACTGCGCTCCTTCCGACCTTTAGTCCATCTGGAATGTATTTCAGTGTAAGATCCGGAGACGGGATCCAAGTGCAAATTATTTTTCAAGTTAGCACAACAGGTGCTTGAACCCGGCTCTGTTTATATAACGATCCTGGGATTTGAAGCATTAAAAGAACTCCAGATATCAAATCTCTATGCAGTACCAGTAACGAAGGTGTGCTCCACGTGCTTGGGGACTTCNGGTTCTTCCCTGGCCCTTGGTGTGAGGTCAGCCCTACCTATAGCCCCCGTAGCCTAATCCATCAGCATGGGAGGCTGAAGCGGAGGTTGAGTCAGCAGCAGCAGAAGAGGGACTTGGAGTTTGATGATAATTCAAACCCCCAGAATCCCACAACCCTGCCAAAGACTTAAGTCGGAGGACCCTTGGGCGGAGCAGTCAGCCAAATGCCACCCAGCTAGTGGATGCATGGAGGGGGGNTGAGACCATCATCCCAGAANCTCAGAACCTAGGTGTATAGCTTTACACTGTTCCCACAATTCTTCCTTCAGAGCTGGGGTCCAACTTAATGAGAGTTCTTACCTAGCATTCAGGAGGCTCTGGATTTCATCTCAGCACCACAAGAAAGAAAGGGGGGCGTGGGAAGAGAGAAGGGATGGGAACAAGGAAGAAAATGAGGAAGAAAGGAAAGAAGGAAGGGAGGGAAAGAAGGAAGGAGAAGAGAGGAAGAAACAAAGTCACTTCCAGCTGTGTTCAACCCACAGGTGGGTACATTTTTCTCTGATAGGAGGAACAGCCTGTCAATCTTCCGATGCCTGTCCAATAGGACTGCATTTCAGTCTCAATCTGCCTGCAGCAGTCAGAGGAAATTCCATCATGGCCTTCCCAGGGTAACATCCATATGGCCCACAGGCACGGAGTGGTAGAACACTCACTGGGCGCCTGGCACGTGTTCAGGACAGTCACCGAACTGTCCCCTATTCTACCTTCACTACCACCTGAGACTCGGGCCTATCCTTGCTTCCCACTTAGAGGGGTAAACCTGGGCTACAGAGGTTCAGACACGCAACCTCAGCCACAGCTAAGACAGGCAGAGAGTGAGGATGCTATCCAGCTGTCCCTAACTCTGTCCAGGACCCCTGTCCTTCTGTCTCTGGAACCTTGAATGGCTGAGGAGAGCCAGGGGAGAGGGGAAACACACATGAGCTGTAGCTCTTGTTTGATCCCTAGAGAAAGGAAATTAGGGATGAACAGAGTGGCCCCTGGAAGCGTAGTTCTCTACAAGGAAATGGATGCCCAAGTACTGTGTGCAGTTAGGTTTTTGTTTTGTTTTGTTTTGTTTTTCGAGACAGGGTTTCTCTGTGTAGCTTTGCGCCTTTCCTGGAACTCACTCGGTAGCCCAGGCTGGCCTCGAACTCACAGAGATCCGCCTGCCTCTGCCTCCCGAGTGCTGGGATTAAAGGCGTGCGCCACCACCGCCCGGCCCAGTTAAGTTTTTTAAACGCATGTAGGACTGCTTGAGTGGGAAGTAGAGCTGGGGTGTAGCTCAGTGGAAGAGCACTTGCCTAGCACTAGCCATGAGGGAGGCAGATGCCAAGTCTCCTGCTGAGTGGCAAGGTGCCCAATTGTCCCTCCTCCTTAGACATCCTCTTTCCCTGATGGACAAGGACAAAGGGTACCAGACAGGCCTTCCTTCTCCCTCACTTCCCTCCATCGCTCAGACTCCGTTACAAAATTAACTCCTGCAAAACCATACACAGCCTCCCTCTCAACCCCAATTTCACCCATCAGGGAAAAGTGTGCATATCTTTGGCTGGGAAAAACATTGAAACTCTTGACTGAAGAAGGGCCACAGCTGCGTTTAGAAGATACCAGGTTTCCACTCAGACAGGGCTGGGTTCCCTGCATGTCCCCAAAGCACATTACTGGTCTCCGTAACTTTGGGAGACCGCCTCCTGTCAGGAACCAATGAGAACCTGCAGCCTTCACAGCACCTTTGGATTGACTCATCTTATGATGTGTTTTGTTTTGTTTTAAAAAAAAAAAAAAACACCAGAAAAGGCCAAGGCTGGAAGGACTCCAGCTTCACCTTTACAAGTCAAACTGGCCCTGGCTGACTGAGGTGTTTAATGGACGGCTTGCAAGGAGGTCTCTATGGGAGGGAGATGGTCAGCCTAGAACAAGAAGGGCCTGAGTGAGAATGGACAGTGGATTCCCGCATCCCGTGGGAGGGAGACAACTCCCAGGCCAGCAATCTATTTCACTCCTTTTTCACTCTAGAGTAGTGGTTCTCAACCTGTGGGTCATGACCCCCATGGGACCAAATGACCCTTTCACGGGGGTTGCATATCTGATATTCTGCATGTTCGATATTAACATTATGATTCATAACAGTAGCAAAATTACAGTTATGAGGATGCAATGAAAATAATTTCATAGTTGTGGGGGTCACCACAACACGAGGAACTGTATTAAATGGTCGCAGCATTAGGAAGGTGGAGAACCACTGGTCTAGAGCACTAAACGTTCATGTGGAAGACGTATAGATGGGACCCACAGCACTGCACTGCCAGTGGCCCATCCACAGTAGCTGAGCCCCTCCACAGGTGAAAGTTTCTGCTAGTGGGGACTTGTCTATAAGTGGACACTGCTGGGCAAGCAGGCCACAAGCTGTTTGTACCTGCAACTCTGGCTGAATCTTGAAACAAGTGTCCCATGAGTAGGCAGGCTAGAATACAGAGGACTCCATTTCTGCAAAAACACAGGCATGCGCCCTCCATAATAAGAGCAGACGCTGTGGCCTCCTG